>APFE031611754.1:0-14927 GCA_000404065.3 Pinus taeda
GGTAACAAAAACTCACTGGATTTTGAAAAATGGTAATTCAAAATATATTTTTTTTGGAGCATATTTTTGCGACCTTAAATTTTTCTATGTATCAAGTATGAACAATTATTTTAAATGTTAGTGATTTTCATGTTGATTTTGGATGCGGCATCAACACATTTTTTTTAGAGTGCTTATTTTTGACACTTTAAATTTTTTTATGTATCGACTGTGAACATTTTTTTCTAGTGATTTTCATCTTGATTTTGAAAAGTGATGATGAGCATCAACACTCTTTGTTTAAAGGGCTTAGTTTTTACACTTTAAATTTTCTAATCAATTAAGTGTGCATAATGTTTTTTAAATATTGGTGATTTTTATTTTAGTAATAAAGCATAAAAGTAAAAATAAAAATAAGAACATGACAAAAAAAAAAATACAAGGAAAAAGAAAAAAAAACAAAAAACAAAAAACCTATAAAAATGTGAAAGAAAACATTAAATAGAAAACATCACAAAAAAAGTAATAAAACATGTTAGTAATAAAAATAAATAAATAAAAAAGCATAACAAGAGAAATAGAAAAATTTAAAGCATAGAACACGTTAGAAATAAAACATTCGGCATGATTGGGAGTTACCCTCTGGCAAACTGTGTGATGATTGTCAATGTCAGGTTGCCATAGATATGGAGCACTTCTAGACCATTAGCAATGAGAAGGAGGAACACTAGTCGAAGGAGGAGAGAGCGGAGGCCCTTAGGCCACAGTCTCTCCTAACCGTAAAAACTCAAGTGAAGAGAAGAGCGAAGTAGTGAAGTGGATGCACGATAATCGTTGGATCTAGATTATCAATGAATGTGATGTGTTCGGGATGGGCTACCAGAATCTAGTCACATAAGGTAGAGCTTAGAAATGGACAAAAGATTTCAATCTAAGTACTGGAGAATGTGGAACAGAGGGAATCGATCTGGACCATTGGATCAACATGGTGGATCGATGGTACTCAGGAGACTTGTGGGAGTAAGAGGGAGAGTAAGCATTGAAGCATGGTTGGAATGCCACAGTAAATCCTAACCATTGATCCCGCAGTCATTGTTTACATCTTAGTCAACTACGGGGGTAGAGAGTTCGTTAACCTGTTTGCTAAATGAAGGGCCGCAGACCATAGGATTTATTGGCCTTAGTCATCCAATGGATATCGGGCTAGAAAGGGATAGATCATCAACCACAAGGATGGACCTGAACTTTTATAGATTAAAGTCGTTTAATCTTTATTAGCTTTGTAAGAATGATAATTGTTGTGTAAGTGGTCCGAGCCGATGTCATTATAGACCGTTGGATCAAATGGGTTTTGATCGACAACGTTGCATCTCTGAGCAGCTATGTTGATGAGAGGAAATATTGACCATTGGATGGAAGGTGAGTTTGATGGTGGTGATTGAGCATTTAGGCTTGGGCTGACGGACTCGAGAAGATTATCGGCGCGATTTAGATTTATTTGAAGTCCGATGGTTTTCACATTTCGCATGCGAGAATGGTGAAATCACTTATTGGTGTGTTGCGATATGATTTTGCGATAGTCGTGGATCTAGCAGATTAGTTCAATGGTAGGAAAAGGAATTCACATTTTGCAAGTCGGGAATCCTATGGGCATTTTCTTTTGAGTCTTTGTAACTCCATGATGCGATGTATGCTCTTGGGCTTTGTTGACCCTATTATCTGTTAACCAGCAACGAGTATGTCTTGTGTTGGTCTTTAAACTGGTAAAGACGTGTACTATATGTAATCCCCTTTTTCAGTTAATTGAAGGTTCCACTCTTACTTGACAAAAAGATAAAAGATAAAAATAGAAATAAAATTCACGAAAAAAACAATCAAATAAAAAATAAGCAATAAAAATGTAAAAAAGAAACCAAATTAACTCGTAAAAAAAAATAGAGAGAAAGAACATTGTGAAAATGTGTTATCCCATAGGTTAAGGCACAATGGGAGCAATTTAGTCTGGAGGAGGCTACCTAGGACTTTGAACAATTTATGCGGGAAGCATATCTGAGCCTGTTCTAGAGGCTCAAAAACATCAGGGATGGTGTTTCCCTAGGGGAGCTGCGAATGTAACACCCCTTTGGTATTGAGATAATTTTCATGAATTACTTTAGTTTACCCTACTTTACTACAGGCAAACTAGCATAAAGACATGATTTATTGATGTATTATCAATATGAAATTAATTATAATTTTTTATGAAAATAAGTGAGCCATGAGTCATCAGGATAGAATGAAAATAAAATATTTCATACATGGAAACCGTTATAAAAAATTTTGGGCCAGTAATTAGCTACCCACCATCTCTCCCAGGAAAGGTAACTCTTTGAAAAAAGAGGAAATACAAAAGGGTAAGAAGAACATGAGGCGAGCAAGACAAGGACTGAAGGAAAACCTAGACAAAACACTATAAAGGTTGTTGGTATTGCACCAAGGTCTTAGTCCTTGAGTTGGTTGGCTAGTGGGACTCACTGAAAGGTCTATGATTGAATCTAGTTGGGACCAGGTGGTCTAGGGAATCAAAAGAAACACGGTAAAACTATTTATGAGTGAGAAATCAACTTTGGGGAAGTACAAAGAGTGATTATGGTTATCGTAGGTTGGGAGGAATGTTTGATTCACTGTGATTTTGCAGTTGGGCACTTAAGAGGGTACAAAAAGGTATATGTTATTGTTGACTATTTTTCTAGCTAGTAAGGAATTAAATGGATTCTTGTTTTAATAATGAGATGTTTTTAGGATTCTTTTTGAAGTAGTGCTATACATAATCCTATAAAGATTTGTTTTGTATGTGCAATATTTGGTAAATATAACATGGTATTGTAAGAAAAAATAATTAAAGAGCCTTTCAATAAACTATATTAATATTTAACCAGATATTCAAACACTAAAAAATAAACTGAATATGCAAACTAGATGGGAAAATCCATTTCTGGGAGGATTGAATTTTTAGAGAGTCGGAATAATTATTTCGTTGACTCAACGATAAATGGTTCAAGCAAGAATGAAATTTGTGTTGGCAAAGGAAAAGGAAGTTCCAGCCTAAAGAAGTCAGGTTATCTATGAGGGAGACAGGGTATGGCTTCCTGTAGGTAGTCTTTCTCTTTTCTTGCGGGCTTATACATATATACTTGAACCCTTGATTCTGAGAGTAAATATAAAAAATTATAAGAGTAAGAGAGTTGAGAAATTCTTTGAACAAAAATTTATTTCCTGGGAAAACTAAAACCAAAATAAAGAAAAGAAATAATCATGTGAGTACTCTCACGTTGTAACCATAACAAACATAAAACATCTAACACTACACATCAAATAATTGCAAGACAACATTTCAAGTAAAGGAACAAATTTATAGTTCTTTATACACACGCTAAGCGGTAACTCAATTTAGGAAAAACCCAAGAAAATTCATCACAACTAAAACAACTAACCGTGGCCATTGTTCAAAAAAATTCATTGATAGAGTTAAACATGCTCAATTGAGCAATTCTAAATCCAAATCCAACAGTAATATTTTCAAGGCATAAATGTAAGGATGTAATCAGGAAAGGCACTAGTAATCAACATTTGTAGAAATTCGAACTAGAGGAATACCTTTCCTTCAGAAACAAATTCTTGTTTGTTGGCATAGTACCATTCAGGAAGCTTAAAACTGAGAAAGGGAACCACACTTGGAAACCAAAGATATGGTGGGAAAACCCTCAGCATGTTGAACCCTTTGAAAGGATAATCTGCATGCTCGAACCCCAACAAAGAAACATAGGACAAAGTTAACAAGGGTTACAAACACACTAGTAAACCTTTTGAATTTAATTAAAGGTCACCTCGTTCAACAAACTTACCTCAAGGGATAATGCGAAACACAAGCACTAGAAGTATGAAGGCATTCCATCAACAAATGAGTTATATGTCTTGTTACCCTACAGGCACAAACCCATGGATGTTCATTGGAAACATAGTTATCGATTAATTGAGAAAATGACTTAGTACCCATTTTTTTGAGGTAGCAAAAAATCACTCCAATTTGAAAAATGGTGATTCAAAATAAACCCCTTTCCTCAATATATTTTTGCCACTTTAAATTTTTTGATGTATCAAGTGTGAACAATTTTCTTAAATGTTAGTGATTTTCACGCTGCATTTGAAATGTCTTGATGCAGCATAAACACCTTTTTTTTAGAGGGCTTATTTTTGACACATTAAATTTTTTTATGTATCAAGTGTGAACATTTTTTTTTGTAGTGATTTTCATCTTGATTTTGAAAAGTGCTAATGAGCATCAACCCCTTTTTTTTAAAGGGTTTAGTTTTTACACTTTAATTTTTCTAATCAATTAAGTGTGGATAATGTTTTTTTAAATATTGATGATTTTCATGTTAGTAATAAAACATAAAAAAAAAAACATGACAGAAAAATCAAATAGAAAAAATATATTAAAAAAAAAACAAAAAACCTATAAAATGTAAAAGAAAACATTCAATATAAAATGACAAAAAATAAATAATAAACATGTTAGTAATAAAAACATAAAAATATATTAAAAAATACTTTAAATAGTTAACAAAAAAAATTAAAATTAGAAAAAAGGGTAAAATTAAAAATTAAAAAATAGTAAGAATTGAGGCTTCTGTGATCCATCATAATTGTAAAAAGAGCTTCTGCATAAATCACATCAGAAAGATTCTTGCCGACGCGTTTCGAACCAACCAGTGTGGTTCATCGTCACGACGAGTTGAAGAAACAGATCAGGCCAAGCAAGTTAAATAGACTGAGCAGAGACTCCAACGGCTCCCTAACGGCTATATTTGACTTGGACCTAGGTCAAAATTATATTATTAATAAAATAATCTAATTAATATTTTTCATAATATTAAGGTAATAATATAATATTTTAATTCCTTGAGATAAGAGAAATTAGGTTATATTGATAAAATAATCTAATTATTAAATATAATATTTAATGAGCTGATTTAAAAGAAATTTATTTGTTTAAATAACTTAATGGTTATATAAAAATTATACTATTGCAATAATAATTTTGAAAGATTAATTTAGGTTATATATTTTATTAAATCTGGTCCTATAATATTGTTTTTCCTAGGAATAAAATAAATGAGCGAATATAAAAATATTAATTTGCTTGAATAAAATATTAATGGTTATTTGAAAATTATTTATACATTATTATTGTTTGAATTAGAAAGAAATAATCTTAAGTTATATATTATAAATGTTTTATTTAAGTTATATAAATAATTTGCTTGAATAAAATATAAATGGTTATTTAAAAATTATTTATAAATTATTATTATTAATGAGATAGATAATCTTAATAATAATGAAACTAAAAACAACAGTAATAATGAGATAGATAATATAATTTCTAGTAATTGCATTAATAATCTTAGTATTATTAAGGATAATGTAGGCGATTCTACTATGAATACAGATGGCTATGAAGGTCCTGTCGGTATTAAGGGGCATGAGGACCTCGGCAAAAAGGTCCCTCTTCCCTCGTCTTCACGGAATAGTAAGGTTGTTAATCTTTCAAGCTATTCCTTTTCCCCGTCCGTCTTTGCTCTTTTAAGCAAGGGCTTAAACTTTGCCCTTGCCCCTAGAAGAATTCCCGTCGATGACATTATTTGTGACGTGGAGCACGGAATTAGAGATCTGCCTGATAACATTAAGGACACCATCAGACAAGATTGTGCTGTGGTTCTTAGGAGGGCTAAACCTCCTCGAAGGAACCTCTGTAAAGAGGAGTTCAAAGCCCTAAAGTCCTTAAATCAGAATGAAGATATTGTGGTCCTTAAGGCGGACAAAGGAGGGGCCATGATCATCCTCAACAAAGATGACTACTGTAAGAAGATGCTTGATCATCTTCACAACAGTGGCAGTTACAAAAAACTGGCCAAGAACCCTCTGAAGAAAATCTCTAAGACTGTTGCTCACGCTATCAAGTCTAGCAGCTCGGTGGGTGCCCTATCCCGCAAGCTCATTGAAAGCAATCCCATCACTCCTAGAATATATGGGGTGCCTAAAATTCACAAGGATGGGGTCCCTCTGAGGCCCATTGTTAACACCATCGGGGGTCCAACCTATCTTCTAGCTAAATTTTTGGCTCTTAAGCTGAAGCCTCTTGTTGGCCGCACTAATTCCTTCGTGAAGGACTCTGCATCCTACATCAGGGATCTCAAGGATATTAGGCTGGACCCCGAGGACATTCTTGTCAGCTTTGATGTGGTCTCCTTGTACACATGCATTCCTATTAAAGAGGCCATGGAAGTGATATATCGCCTAACAGATCCGGATACCGCACATCTGGTTGAGGTATGTCTCACTTCCACGTTCTTTTGTTTCGAAGGGGAGTTCTTCGAGTAGACCTGTGGTGTTGCCATGGGTTCCCCCCTCTCCCCGATCGTAGCGAATCTTTTTATGGAAGATTTCAAAGCCAAGGCTCTTGCCTCGGCCCGTCTCCTTCCGAAGCTGTGGTAAAGATATGTAGATGACACTAATGTCATCTGGCCCCATGGCCATGAGGAGCTGGATCGGTCCCTGGATCACCTCAACAGCCTGTCCTCAGCTATTAAGTTCACCATGGAAAAGGAAGTTAATGGCAGCCTCCCTTTCCTGGATATTCTCATTTCTAGGAAGAAGGATGGTTCTCTCTCCCACGCAGTGTTCCGTAAGAAGACGCACACAGAGCAGTATCTTCACGCTGATTCCCATCATTTCCCTGCTCAGAAGATGGGTGTTCTTAAAACCTTGGCTACGCGTGCCCTCAGAATTTCGGATAATGAAAGCCTGGACAGAGAGCGAACCCACCTCCTTGACGTCTTTGTGGATAATGGATACAGCAGGCACCTTGGTCGGAAGGCTTTCCTTGCAGCTTCCAAAAAAGCATTGATTAAGAAAGAGCCTAAGGAACATCATCCAGGTGTCCATCTTCCTTATATCGAAGGGACCACGGATAGGATTGCTCGGATCCTTAGAAAGTTTGATATTCCCTCAACCTTCAGGCCCCTCAAAACCATTCGGAATTCCCTTCGGTCTGTGAAGGATCCTGTTAACCCCAAAGATATGAAGGGTGTTTATTTGATTCCTTGCTCTTGTGGGACACCCTATATAGGGGAGACAGGGCGCTCCATCCACCAGAGAATTTGTGAGCATGCAGCGGACCTGAGGCATGGAAGAACTAACTCCTCAACTTTAGCAGAGCATGCGGACAAGACTAAGCATCATGTTTGCATTGAGGAGGCCAAAGTCATTGCGAGGGTAGATCAGTACCATCATCGCAAGTTAAGGGAAGCTATTGAAATTGAGCGAAGACCCATCAATCTCAATAGAGATGATGGTTGGATGGTAAGTAGGATTTGGATCCCTGCCCTATCGGCTTAGGGTTTCTTCCCCCCCCTCTGGCCATCCTAGGTGCTTTATCGGTGGGTGTTTGGTTTAGTCTTGTCGTGTTTATTTTTAGTGGTCATCGTTGTGTTCTTCTCTTTTTAGTGGATTCCTCCTGTATCTATTGAGGGCCTTTTTTTTTTTTTCTCCTTTTTTCGTTTGAGGTAGTAATCGAATTTATTTTTACCTGTTTTGGGCCCTTATCCAGTGTTAGTTTAGTTCGATTAGTTTATCTAATTTAGGAAGTATTATTGGATCGCGTTTAAGTAATATAAGGATAGCCTATATAGATATATAGTATATCTCGAAGAATTAAATTTTAATAATTTTTAAATAAAACATATATAATATTAACTTAAGATGAATATATAATTACTTAAATAAAACATATATAATATATAACTTAAGATTATTTCTTCCTAATTCAAACAATAATAACTTATAAATAATTTTTAATTAACCATTTATATTTTATTCAAGCAAATTACTTATATAACTTAAATAAAACATATATAATATATAACTTTTTCTTTCTAATTCAAACAATAATAATTTATAAATAAAACATATATAACATTAACTTAAGATGAATATATAATTACTTATATAACTTAAATAAAACATGTATAATATATAACTTAACAATAATAATTTTTAAATAACCATTTATATTTTATTCAAGCAAATTATTTATATAACTTAAATAAAACATTTATAATATATAACTTAAGATTATTTCTTTCTAATTCAAACAATAATAATGTATAAATAATTTTCAAACAACCATTAATATTTTATTCAAGCAAATTAATATTTTTATATTCGCTCATTTATTTTATTCCTAGGAAAAACAATATTATAGGACCAGATTTAATAAAATATATAACCTAAATTAATCTTTCAAAATTATTATTACAATAGTATAATTTTTATATAACCATTAAGTTATTTAAACAAATAAATTTCTTTTAAATCAGCTCATATAAATATTATATTTAATAATTAGATTATTTTATCAATATAACCTAATTTCTCTTATCTCAAGGAATTAAAATATTATATTATTACCTTAATATTATGTAAAATAATAATTAGATTATTTTATTAATAATATAATTTTGACCTAGGTCCAAGTCAAATATAGCCGTTAGGGAGCCGTTGGAGTCTCTGCTCAGTCTATTTAACCTGCTTGGCCTGATCTGTTCCTTCAACTCGTCCTGACGATGAACCACACTGGTTGGTTCGAAACGCGTCGACAAGAATCTTTCTGATGTGATTTATGCAGAAGCTCTTTTTTTACAATTTAAAAATATTTAGATAAAAACCAAATAAAATAGAAAAATAAGAATTATAATTTTAATTAAAATTATAAAAACAAAGTAATAACATATAAATATAAAATTAAAACAAAACAAAATTAAATTAAAGAAAGAACAATCTAAACATTAATAAAAAATTAATTATAAAATAAAAAATAAAATAATTCAAATATATTAAAATAATTTAAACAAATTAATAAAAATTATAAAAAAACATTTTTTTTTTTTAAATAAAAAAAAATCAAAATAATGAAAGAAAACCAATTAAACATGCACCTGCATGCCCCTCCTCACCTTCTCCCAACCCACCCTCCCTCCACCTCCCTCCCCCTCCTGTACTCGTCCCGTCCCCACCCTCCCTTCTTCCCTCCCCCACCGCTCGAGCCTCCACTCTCCCTCCCCCATAATATTATCATGAGTTGTTAAAAATGTGTCCATTCTAGGTATTATGATGGGAGAGATGTAGAATACCTGGAAACTAGAATAGACGAGATGATAAGCTAATACTAGGGCCTTAGATGCTCAAGGAGATGGAAGCTACTGTGAAAAAAGAACAACACAACCTGAAGGCAAGATAGGACCTACAAAACATTTATGTTGAGGAAGGAGGAACCTACAGAGAGTATCAAATCAGAGAAAATGCGTGTGTGAGGGTAAAACCCAAATGAAGTACCTTAAGATGGAGCGGATGCTTTAAATTAGCCCCTTAGTTTTGTGGCCCATTATAGATCATTGCTAGAATTGGCCTAGTGGCTTATCAGCTAACCCTACCTACTCATATATGTGTGCATAATGTGTTTCACGTTTATTTATTAAAACAATACATACATGACCCTAGACAGATTATTCAATGGGATGATGTACATGTAGTGGAAATAAATTTCTTTCTATAAAAGAGACCTTTTTTAAGTACTTTTGCTAAGAAATAACAATAACAATGTTTGGTGGAATGTCAAATCAGATGGGGAATTCCTCGATGAACCCTTGTGTATTCTTGATCAGAGAGAAAGAACATTGCGAAAATGAGTTATCCCCCAGGTTAAGGTGCAACAAGATCACTTTAGTCCAGAGGAGGATACTTGGGAGGATGAACAATTTATGCGGGAAGTATATCTGAGCCTATTCTAGAGGCTCAAAAATAATAGGCATGGTGTTTCCCTAGGGGGGCTACAAATGTAACACCCCTTTGGTATTGAGATAATTTTCAAGAATTACTTTACTTTACTCTACTTTACTACAGGAAAACAAGCATAAAGAATTGATTTAATGATGTATTTTCAAAATGAAATTAATTATAATTTTTTATCAAAATAAGTGAGCCATGAGTCACGAGGATAGAATGAAAAGAAAATATTTCATATACAGATACAGTTAGAAACATTTTTTCCCTCAAATTTACCTGCTCAACATCTCTCCCACGAAATAAAACTCTTGGAAAAAAGAGGAAATGCAAAAGGCTAAGAGGAACCTGAGGCAAGGAAGAGAAGGACTGAAGGAAAAACTGGACAAAACATTGTAAAGGTTGTTGGTATTGCACCAAGCTCTCAGTCCTTCAGTTGGTTGGCTAGTGAGACTCACTGAAAAGCCTATGACTAAAGCTCGTTGGGAATAGGTGGTCTAGGGAATCAGAAGAGACAAGGTAAAACTATTTATGAGTATGAAATCATCTTGGGGAGAGTACCAAGAGTGATTATGGTTCTCATAGGTTGGGAGGAACATTTGATTCCCCATAATTTTGTGGTTCGAGACTTAAGACAGTACAAAAAAGTATATGTTATTACTACCTATTTTTCTAGTTAGAAAGGAATTAAATGGATTCTGGTTATAATATTGAAGTGTATGTAATTGTTGTTGAAGTAGTGTTATACATAATCCTATAAAGGTTTTCTTTAAATGTGAAATATATGGTAAATATAACATGGTATTATAAGGAAAAATAGTTAAAGAGCCTTTCAATAAACTGTATTAATATTTAACTAGATATTCAAACACTAAAAAATAAACTGATTATGCAAACTAGAGGAGAAAGTCCATTTCTGGTAGGATTGAATTTTTACAGAGTTGGAATAATTATTTCGTTAACGCAATAAGAAATGGTTCAAGGAAAAAACAAAATTTGTGTTGGAAAAGGAAAAGGAATTTCCCACCTAAAGAAGCCGAGTTATCTATGAGGGAGCCAGGGTATGGCTATCTGTAAGAAGTCTTGCTCTTTTCTAGTGGGGTTATATCTATATACTCAAACCGTCGGTCCTGAGAGTAAATGTAAAAAATTATAAGAGTAAGAGGGTTCGGAAATTCTCTTAACAAATATTTATTTGTTGGGAAAACTAAAACCAAAACAAAGAGAATAAATAATCATGCATGTACTCTCATGTTGTAACCACAACAAACGTAAAACATCTAGCACTTCTCATGAAATAATTGCAAGACAATGGTTCAAGTAAAGGAACAAATTCAGAGTTTTTTATACACACTCTGAGCAGTAGCTCAATTAGGAAATATCCAAGAGAAATCATCACAACTGAAACAATTGCACAGGGCCATTTTTCACACAAATACACTGATAGAGTTAATCATGCTCGATTGAGAAATTCTAAATCCAAAGCCAATAGTAATAATTTCAAGGCATAAATCTAAACCTATAATTGGGCAAGGCACTACCAGTGCGCCATTATACTCTAGTAATCAAAATTTGTAGAAATTCGAGCTAGAGGAAGACCTTTCCTTAGGAAAAAAAATCTTGTACGTTGGCATAGTACCATTACAAGAAGCTTAAAACCAAGAAAGGAAACCACACATAGAAGACAAAGATATGGTGCAAAAACCCTCAGCATGTTGAACCCTTTAAAGGGATAATTTGCATGCTCGAACCCCAATAAGGAAACATAGGACACAATTAGCAATGGTTACAAACACACTAGTAGACCTTCGAATATAATTAAAGGTTGCCTCATTCGATAAACTTACCTAAAGAGGGAATGGGATACACAAGCACTAGAAGTATGAAGGCATTCCATCAACAAAGGAGTCATATGTGTCATTACCCTACAGGCACAAATCCATGTATGTTCATTGGAAACATAGTTACCAATCAAACGAGAAACGAACCTAGTCCCCGTTCTTTTGGTGTTTAAAAAATCACTCGATTTTAAAAAATGGTGATTCAAAATACACTTTTTTTTTGGAGCATATTTTTGCCACTTTAATATTTTTTATGTATTAAGTGTGAACAATTTTTTTAAATGTTATTGATTTTCATGCTGATTTTGAAAAGTGTGATGCAGCATCAACACCTATTTTTTAGAGGGCTTAATTTTGACAGTTTAAATTTTTTTCTTTATCAAGTGTGAACATAATTTTTTTTTTCTAGTGATTTTCATCTTGATTTTGAAAAGTGTTGATGTGCATCAACCCTTTTTGTTTAAAGGGCTTAGTTTTTACACCTTAAATTTTCTAATCAATTAAGTGTGGATAATTTTCTTTAAATAATTTTGATTTTCATGTTAGTAATAAAACATAAAAAAAATAAAAATGAAGACATGACAACAAAATTCAAATACAAAAAATATATAAAAAACAAAAAAAACTATAAAAATGTAAAAAGAAAAAACATGAATATGAAACATGACAAAAAAAATAAAAATGAAATCATGTTAGTATAAACATAAAATATAAAAAAAATAAAAAAAACGTAACAAAAAAAAACATAAAAATAAAAATAAAACATGAACAAAGTAAAAAACATCAAACATAGAACATACAAGTTAATAAAACATAAAATAGAAATAAAAAAACATGACAGAAAATAAAATAAAATATATATAAAAAAGGAAAAAAACCCTAATTAAAATGTAAATAGAAAAAGTAAAAAAGTAAAAATTGAATAAAAAATTATTGAAAGAAACAAAAATAAATAAAAATAAATATCTAAAAATAATAAAAAATCTGAGTTTTTTCTAAAAATCATAATAACCTTAACAAAAAGCAAATTGAACACAAAAAGAATCTAAAAACATTTTTTAAATAAGAAAGCAAATAACTAAAACCTCATTAGAAAAAAAATAATAAAAAATTAAAAATTTAAAAATTAGAAATAAAAAATAAAATTAAAAAAAAAAAATTAAATTAAAAAAAATTAATTAAAATAAAAAATAAAATTATTTAAGAGAACCATAGTATGAGAGATATGGTGATCACATGCGCGTGCGCCTGGTTAGGGTTCTGAAACACGCCCTAAGGAAGCACCGACAGCCTGCACAAGGAATCCTCTGCGGCGCCTGACGTTTCTGCTCACAACCCGATCTGACAGGAAGAAGAGCCAGTCATGAGCGCGACTCAGGGGGGGGCATCGCAGCCCTCCCCTTCCAACCTCAAATCAAACGAGGACCTCATCTTTGGATCCTTAGATCCGGACCTGCTCGGTCAAGGGCAGAAGAACCCGGAAGACAACAGCAACTTGCAGAGCGAGACAGATCCAAAAAATGACAAACCACAGGTCACCTCTTCGACCTGCCGCCCAATAGCCAAGGAAAGACCAATAATAGAGCTGCCTGGAGATATCATTGACAACCGAATCGAGTTCATGCAGGATCATGCAGTCATAGGAAAGTTCATAGGGTTTTGGCCCACTGAACGAGCCTTAAGGGGATGGATAGCGGCCAAATGGAAGCCAAAAGGGGACGTTACCCTTCAGCTAGGGCCAAAGGGCTTCTTCACAGTCATATTCTACTGTTTGGAAGATAAGCATCGAATACTGGGGGGAGGTCCGTATTTTTTCAACTCGGCGGGGCTGTACCTCAGAAACTGGAAACCCCGATTCAATCCAGACAAGGAAGATCTGGCCTGGGCTCCAGTCTGGATCAGGCTATTCTCGCTCCCGGAGGAATATTGGGAGGAGCAATGCCTAACGAAGATTGGCAATGGAGTGGGCAAATACATCAGGGCTGCTGAAGAAACAAAAAACTGTAAGTTCATTTCTTATGCCCGAATATGTGTTTTCATCAGGCTCAACGAGGCCCTTCCTGATTATGTCACTTTAACTCATAGAGACGAGGAATGGATCCAACCTCTTGACTATGAACATGTCCCCTTTAGATGCCGCAGATGCCATGTGATAGGACATTTATTTAGGGATTGTCCCCTCAATGCCAAAACCAGTGCTCCTGAGACCTCTGATACCTCCCCTCAAGACGGCTTCACCAAAGTCACGAACAGGAAGCGCATGCATAAGAAGCCTCAGAATGGGCCAAAGCCCCAGCCATCCAAAACCCAAAACCACGTTTCCAAGAACAGCTTTGAGTCTCTAGGCAATATCCAAGAGGATTCAGCCCCCACCCGTGAAAGTATGCCTCCCCAAGCTTCCCGTGACCCTCACCCCAAAAACCCTGCTTCCAAGACCAGCGCTGTCACTTCAGGAGATCACTCTGATGATAGGCCTTCTGATCCCGTTGTTAACCTTAACCGCCCCTCCTCCTCCACCAATCCCCCCCCTTCTAACCCCCCATGGACCAAATCGCCGGTTATTAGCCCTATCATTCTCAGGCGGAGTCCGGAAGATGAGACAGCGATCCCTGAGGAAATGATAATGGATGGGATGATATTCCCTCCGAAGGATACAGAGATCAATCAGAAAGAAGGCAGCCAAGTCCAAAAAATGCAGGAAGAGCCCGAAAGCATTGACCTACATGGCCTGAACATCATCGATCTGGAACTAGCATGCAGGAAACAAGCATATGAATCCATCACTGAGACAGATCTGGAAAAGCTCGAAGAGGTCATCTCTAGAGCTTATCACCAAAACCAACTAGGCATTCAACCTGGCAGCGAATGGAATGACAGCGCCCGTCCAAAGGACTCCAAAAAGAGAGGTCGGAAGACAGATCTCCAAAGAACCATAGCGGTTGGTAAAATCCTGGTGGACTCAGGAAGGTATGCAAAGTTGACGAAGTACTACAGGCCTTTACCAATCAGTTAAACCATGAAGCTTGTCTCTTGGAATTTAAGAGGGCTTAACAGCCCAGGAAAACAACGAATGTTGAAAAAAATGATCAAGATGGAAAAACCGCAGATGTGTTTCTTTCAGGAAACCAAATGTAACAGCACTACGCTTGGTCGCTTTCTTGCGAAAGCCTGGCCAGGTTGCAGATCAGTGGCCGTCGATGCTTCAGGCGCTTCTGGGGGACTGGC
>APFE031611761.1:20547-69416 GCA_000404065.3 Pinus taeda
TATGTCTAATTCATCATTCTACATGTTTTTGTTGACATATATGTATCAAAAATTAAAAAATATAAAAGATATATATAAGATATATATATTTTTAAAAAATCGCTTCGGGATTCGCTCCCAAACCGGGAGCTTTTGAAAATGGTCGCTCCTGCTCTCGTTTCCGCTCCCGCTCCCAAGTAACATAGATGTGGACCAATGCCTATAATTTCTTTTGGTGGTTACTTGTATTATATAATCTTTGTGGATGTTTTTTCTTGCAAGACATGGATTTATTTTCTGAAAAATAAAAGTCAAGCATTTAACATGTTTAAAGATTACAAAGCTTTAGTAGAAAAACACATTGGAAAGCAGATCAAAATCGTCAGATTTGACAATGGAGGAGAGTTCACTTTCAATGATTTCATTGAATTATGCAAAGAAGCTGGAATTAGAAAAGAGACCACCGTTCCATATAACCCTGCACAAAATCGTGTGGTCGGGAGAGAATAGAACTATCATGGTAGCAGTCAAAGCTATGTTACATGATAAAAAACTGCCAAAGTTTCTATGGGGAGAAGCTGTGAACACAACTGTCTATGTTCAAAATATGTCTCCTCACCGTGCTCTAAACAACAAGACTCTTGAAGAAGTCTTCATTGGCAAAAAGCACAAATTTGGGTGCTTGAGGATCTTTGGCTACCCTGTCTACTTCTATGTCCCAAAAGAGAAGAGGAACAAGATGGAAGCTTTAGGTAAGAAAGACACATTTGTTAGTTATTGTGAGAATTCTAAAGCTTACAAAATATATGTACCAAGACAAAGATATATAGAGTTTAGCAAAGATGTAACATTTGATGAAGATGCGGTTCTTGGAAAGGCAAGAGACACACCTCTTCCTCTTGCTAATGTTGATAATCAAGATGATGCTTTTGAGATACAAGAAAATCCTGACCCTAAATTTGATCCTACTAGTGAACCTATGGAGCCCGTGGATCCTCCTTTGTGTGATCCTCTTGCTAAAAGGAGACCTTTATGGCTTCAAGACGCTGATAAACATGCTCTTCTCAGAGGAACCTTCAGAAAAAAGCAAGAAACCATGCCGGTTCCAAGGATATGTTGTAGCCATGAGCAACATTATTCAAGCTGAACCATGCACTTTTGAAGAAGCTGTGAAGGCTCAAGTGTGGAAATATGCAATGGTTGAATAATATGAGTCCATCATTCATAATGATGTATGGGAAGTGGTTCCAAGACCCCAAGGTAAATCTATTGTGTCTTCTGAATAGTTGTATAAAATTAAACATGGTGCTGATGACAATATTGAAAAATATAAAGCTAGATTTGTAGCCAAAGGATTCTCTCAAAAAGAGGGAATATACTATGATGAGATCTTTGCAACCGGTTGCCCTCTATACAACCATCTGATCCATTGTGGCTCTAGCTGCAAGTCAAGGATAATCTCTTCACCAAACGGATGTGAAGTCTGCTTTTCTGCATGGCTTCCTGAAGGAGGAAGTATTTGTGGAGCAACCCCAAGGCTTTGAAGTACATAACTGGAAAATTCATGTGTGTACATTGAAGAAAGCTCTCTATGGTTTGAAGCAAGCTTCGAGAGCTTGGTATGCCCACATTGATAGCTTCTTGATGAAGCTTGGTTTTAACTTTTAATAGAAGTAATGTTGATCCAAATCTTTACTTCAAGACAATACAAGGTATGCCTTTGATTTTAGTATTATATGTTGATTATTTATTTTTGATTGGTAGTGAACCTCTTATTCTCTAGTGTATGATGGATTCAGCTTTCGATTTTGAAATGAAAGGCCTTCACTTAATGCACTGCTTTCTGGGTCTGAAGTATGGCAGAAACTTGGTAAGATTTTCCTTTCTCAAGGAAAATATGTTTTCAAGTTGCTTGAATAATTTGGTATGACAAAATGTAAATCCATGAATACTCTGGTGGAGATGAACTTCAAGAAGCTATGTGGTGAAGTTGTAGGACCCGATTTAGCAAATCCTTTTATCGTCAACTGATAGGTGCATAGATGTTCTTAGTGAACATTGGACCCAACATATGTTTTGTGTTCAATACTCTTAGCCAATATATGATTAAACCTTCTCATGCAAACTAGATTATTGCAAAGCATGTGCTCAGAAGCCTGCATGGGATCATCAATCTGGGATTGAAATATACTGCCGATGATATAAGACTACATGGATACTCAGATGCTAATTGGGTTGGTAACTCTACGATAGAAAAAGCACATCTGGGTGCGGCTTCAACTTAGGATTTGCAATGATATATTGGATGAGCAAAAAACAAAAACTTGTAGCCCTCAGCACAGCTAAAGCTGAGTACATTGCTGCGAGCATGGCTAGCTGTGAGGCAGTATCGCTGAGGAAGCTCTTTGGAGAGCTGATTGATCCTGTTTTGAACACAACAATAATTTACTGTGACAACAAGAGTGGGATTTGACTTGTAGAAAATCCCTTGTTCCATGACAAGTCAAACATATTGAGATCAAATAGCACTATATCTGGGATATGGTATAGAGAGGAGCAGTGGCACTCCATCATAGGGCGACTGATGACTAGATCGCTGACATTCTTACCAAGCCTTTGCCGGAAGGAAAGGTCTTGGTTTTCAGAGAGAAACTTGGACTGATGGATGTGACCCTTCCGAGAGAGGGTGGTCTGTTGAGAAATCTAGGACATAGAGATGAGGCGATTTCTCTTTCTTTGATAACTGTTTGCGATGCAATTTTACTTAGTCTTTAGTAACTTCTTTCACTTGATTATATTGATGTTTTCTATCATCAAACAACTAACAGATCATAAATAATCATGAGACAAAGGACACAAAATATAGGCAATCAGCCAGGGCCAAAACTTCTCCAACTTGAGAGGAAAACCCAAATGAATTCTTCTTCTTATAAAATCTTTAATTGATGAATTCCAATATCAAGACCCTTGACCTAATAACCTCTCCAAGACCAAGTCAAACCTTGCTTCAAGTCACAACAATTTCTTCGTGATGCTACTGCAATTTCTTCCTTTTTCTTTAGCCTTGGATCCTACAATCTTTACCTGAAATCTTCGGCCTCTCTTCCTGCAACTCTCGGCCTTCTGAAGTTGACTGTAATTCCTTGTGTGTGATAGAATTAGGGAAACTTTAGCCCTACTCCTTCTTCGCTTGGCTTGTGCTAGACTATTTGTGACTCTGATTTGCAAGATAGATTGTTTCCTTGTTATATTTCGGCCTCTTTGAGATGATTGTTCCTTGGATTTGCTGCAGTGGGACAAACCCTAGCCCCCTCGCACGTGTGAATAGAATCAGCCTAAAACCGTTCATAAATTACTTCACTCTTCCTTCTTCTTTGTCTTCTATTTCATTGCTTAATGTGAGACCTCTTCTTTTGTCCTTGTGCTCGAATTCCTTCTTCTTTGTCTTCTATTTCTTTGCTTGACTGTTCCTTGGATTTGCTGCAGTGGGACAAACCTTAGCCTCCTCGCACGTGTGAATAGAATTAGCCTAAAACAGTTCAGAAATTACTTTGCTCTTCCTTCTTCTTTGTCTTCTATTTCTTTGCTTGATGTGAGACCTTTTCTTTTGCCCTTGTGCTCGAATTCCTTGTCTGATTATATTGCGTCTCTAGAATGAAGTTGAGTGCTCCTTTATATAGTGAATCTCCCATAATAATAAGCCGACTTGACAATGTCCTTGATCTTGCTTCTCTTGGATGAGTAGACTTCAAGTTACTTTGATTTGTAGATCTTTTTCAACTTGAGTAGAGGTAGGGTCTTTGTGGTTTCTTTGATCTTGAGCGAGGATCCCAAGAATGCTTCTAGTGTAGACTTCTCCTTTGATCGGTCTACGGTTTTGACACTTGCTTCAAGAAGACAATGTAGCCTTTGTCTTCAAAATGCTTTGGAGATGAGAGGATCTTCTTGATTCTTTGATGCCCTTGATATTCTTCTAGAACCTTAATCTTTGAGAGCTTGAGTGTTCCTTATTGAGCTGCCCTTCCTTGTCTTGTCACCTTAGCTCTAATACCATGTTAAGAAATCTAGGGCAAAGGGAGATGATTTCTCTTTCTTTGATAACTGTTTGTGATGCAGTTTTACTTGGTCTCTATTAGGTTCTTCTTTCATGTTGATTTGGGGTAAATCAGATGTGCTCTAGCCACGAAATTTGGTGGAGAGGTTGGGGCGCATGAGATCTCCAATACCCAGAAAGGGTTTGGGTAGATTCTAAACAGATCAAGAGATATTAAAATATTAGAATGGTCCAAAAGACATGGATCAAGCCAGATCTTATCTTAGCCGTTGATTAGAGACTTAATCTCGGTTGTTGATATGTCAATAGGAAAAGTATAAGAGGAGGCTTGAGGGTCACTTGGAGAAAACACTAGAGTGATCAGTCATTTTATTCTCTAGAGCGGGGTTTGCTAAGAGAGATAGAATTAGTGATCACAGAGCAGTTGAGGGGCATTGAGTACAAAGAAACAGAGAGGCAGAGATAGTGCTAGGATAGCAGCAGAGCAGCAAGAGAGAAAGACGTAGGACCAGTGAGTGCTCATGCAGGGCCACACAGAGGTAGCTAAGTGTTGTGCAGAGCACCAAAGGGGCCAGCGTAGCTGACGCAGAGGCTCAGAGAGTTGACGCAGGGCCTCTTGGGGTTGACGCAGGCCAAGAGAAGCTAATGCAGAGCCAATGCTAGGCTAGGAGAGGCTGACGTAGTCCAGATTGGACAGATGCTAGGGTTTCTGGGGCAGATTGGTGCTGAGTAGCTGCCGAAAGAATTATCCAAGGTTTCAGCTAGTAGATTTGTCAGAAACTGAAAGGTATTATTGCCAAGGAGAAAATTTGTTGGGTAGGCCAATTTCGGCATCCAGATTGTACTATGATATTGCTTAATAAGAAAACCCTCAGATCGCTACACCGGTTTTCCCACATTGGGTTTTTCCGGGGACATTAGTCCAAAAATAATTGTCATATGGTGTGTTTGTTCTTGTTTCTTTTAGTTGCTGATCTATAATATGTTGAGCATGCTCTAGTGTTTATTTTCAGTATTTACATTGTAAATAACTTAATGAAAATAACAAGTAGGTAGGAATAAATCAGGTAAAATGCATGGAGGGTTTCTAACTAAGTAAACTTAGAAATTTCAACATAGTATCAAAGCGTGATTGCAAATCATAGGAGGACTAAAAGACATCAGCCGAGTGGAGCAATAACAACAGAAAACAGTTGTCTCGAGGTGACAAAAGCTGTTTCTAGCAGCGCAAAAGCCAAGGAGTGTGACGAAGAGCCAGCCAAGGCCATGTAGAGGAAGCCGGGAGTTGTGCAGAGCCTCAGTGAGGCCAGTGTTGTTGACGCAGAGGGCTAGAGGGTTGACATAGACACATCCGGGGTGACGCAGGGCCAGCGTGAGGCAGAGAGGGGCTGACACAGTTCACAGAGAGGAAGTTGCTGGGGTCTAGAAGGCTGCAGGAATATTGCAGAGTGGAGCTAGTGAGGTACTGTAGCCAGAATAGTACTTGACAGAGCAGGGCCAAAGGATTTGTTACCAAGGGTTTCTAGCTGAGGAACTCGGATCAGCTGTGCAGTTGCACAAGACGATTAGAGTAGGGGACATCTTGACAAGTGGCAGAAGGATTTCCAGGAGGGAAATTCCGACTCAGAGGGAGTCCAAAAGAGAACTTCCAGAGGGGAAGTAGAGACTCAGAGGAGTCAAACAGAGAAATTCCAGGAGGGAAGTAGAGGAGCATCATGGCACTACACGGGGTAAGAGACCAAGATAGACTGGACGGAGCATTGAACTTCACAGTCTGGAAGGCCAGAATCTTATCAGTGCTTGATAGGAATCATGTCAAGAACTTCGCCTTAAAGGTAATAGCTGTCCCAGTCGACCCCAATGATAATGACAGGTACGAAGAGGCGATGTTGAGGGCCAAGTGCATTATCCTTGATGGGGTCAAGGATCATGTTGTACCACATATAGCCTAGAAGGAAATGGCATTTGAGATGTGGGAGGCTCTCAAGAAGCTGTACCAGCATACTTTTGTGTAGAGAAGAATGTTGCTCGAGAACTAGATGAGGTCGTATAAGATGAAGAAGGGTCAATCAATTGACACCTTTCTCGAAGGACTGAATGAGATCTGAGACCAGTTGACTGCTATAGGAGTGACACTGGATCATGAGCTTATGGTGAGGATAGCCTTGAATGCTGTCTCAGAAGCTTGGGAAGTATTTTTCCAGAGTATCCTGTGCAGAGGGACTCTCCCACCTTGGGACGAGATGTGGGCATCTCTTTGCCAGGAAGCGATCAGACAGTAGTCGAGGACAGGTAGCTGCAACAAAGGGATCAAGGTCAAGTAGGAGGAGGAGGATGTGGCCCTAGCATCTAAGGGAAAGCAGGAGAAGCGGAAGAAGAAAGATCTCTCCAAGATCAAGTGCTTCCATTGTGGGGAGGTGGGTCATTATGTGACCCAGTGTCCAAGGAAGAAAAGTAAGGGAGAGTCTTCCGAGACTAAAGCAGTGCTAGCACAAGCAGAGAAGGAAGTTTTGACAGACAATCACTATGCCATGAGTGCACACACGCCACTTGAGCGGAAGTGGGGAGACATCGAGCTATAGTCAGGTGGACTATAGGTGATGAGGGGCAGGATCCTTGAGGTACATAGCCTCCTAGATTAGACCTTGCTACATGAGCCCGACGAGGAGTAGAAGGATTGACTGGGTGGGTAGAGACGGATGCGGATGGGGCGGCAGAGAGAGCTACAATTCAGGAGTCCCTGAGACAGCGCGAGGCTAGTAGGCTGCAATAGTGCGAGAGATACAAGAGTGTTGAACCAGTGTAGGATAACACAGAGAGGTGTGCAATGGTGCGAGATGCAGGAGGGTTGTTGCAGTAGCGCAAAGGTTAGAGAGGGAGCACTTGTCAGCTATAAAGGGAGCTTTAGCATCAGTGGGTGTCTTTAGCCCAACAGGGAGGTTAGTTGGAGATCAGTTACTTACTTCTCAGTAACTGAGTTGCAGTGCAACATCAGATAGAGTGCGGATGCAGTGCTGGGAGAAAGGACCAGTAGCAGCACAAATGCAGAGGGAGCTGTCGTACATATGCAACAGTGGCAATGGTAGAACCATGGGTAGCAGTACAGGAGGCATCAATGTAGAGGATGTTGGGCAGGAAGGCCTCGCATCAGCACAGGTACCGATGCTGGATGATCAGAGTAATACTCAGTGAGGAGTATTGTTAGATCACAATCCTCGCTAAGAGGGAGTGTTGATTTGGGGTAGCATTGGATGTGCTCTAGCCACAAACTTTGGTGGAGAGGTTGGGGCACATGAGACCTCCAATACCCAGAAAGGGTTTCGGCAAATTCTAAACAAACCAGGAGATATTAAAATAATTAATATTTTTAATGGAGACCCTAAGTTTAAACTTAGGGAAAATAAAATATTAATGTGTATTAATACGAATCTGTGTTATAATGGTCCAAAAGACATGGATCAAGCCAGATCTAATCTTAGCCGTTGATTAGGGACTTAATCTCAGTCGTTGATATGTCAACAACAAAGATATAAGAGGAGGCTTGAGGGTCACTTGGAGAAAACACCAAAGTGATTAGTAATTCTATTCTCTAGAGCGAGGTTTGCTAAGAGAGATATAATTAGTGTTCGGAGAGCAGCTGGGGGGCATTGAGTACAGAGAAACAGAGGCAGAGATCGTGTCGGGATAGCAGCAGAGCAGCCAGAGAGAAAGATGCAAGAGCAGCTAGTGCTCACGCAGGGCCACACAGAGGCAGCTAAGTGCTACACAGAGCAGCAGAGGGGCCAACGTAGTTGACGCAAAGGCTCAGAGAGCTGACTCAGGGCCTGTTGGTGTTGACACAGGCCAGGAGAGGCTGATGCAGATCCAATACTGGGCTAGGAGAGGCTGACACAGTCCAGATTGGGCAAACGCTAGGGTTTCTGGGGCAGATTGGTGCTGAGTAGTTGTCGGAAGGATTATCTGGGGCTTCATCTAGTAGATTTGTCAGAAACTGAGAGGTATTATTGCCAAGGAAATTCTCTGTTGGGTAGGCCAGTTTCGACACCCAGATTGTACTTCAAGATTGCTTAATAAGAAAACCCTCAGATAGCAGCACCAGTTTTCCCATATTGGGTTTTCCAGTCCAAAAATAATGGTGTCATATGGTGTGTTTGTTCTTGTTTTTTTTAGTTGCTGATATATAATATGTTGAGCATGCATTAGTGTTTATTTTCAGTGTTTACATTGTAAATAACTTGTTAAGAAAAATAACAAGTAGGTAGGAATAAATTAGATAAAGTGCATGGAGGGTTTCTAACTAAGTAAACTTAGAAACTTCAACATTTCACTTGATTATATTAATGTTTTCTATCATTAAACAACTCCCAAATCATAAATAATCATGAGACAAGGGACACAAAATATAGGCGATTAGTGAGGGCCAAAACCTCTCAAACTTGATAGGAAAACCCAAATGAATTCTTCTTATAGAATCTCCAATTGATGAATTCCAAGACCAAGACCCTTGACCTAACAACCTCTCCATGACCAAGTCAAACCTTGCTTCAAGTCACAACAATTTCTTCTTGATGCTACTGCAATTTCTTCCTTTTTCTTTAGCCTTCAGTCCTGCAAACTTTGCTCGAAATCTTCTGCCTCTCTTCTTGCAACTCTCGACCTCCTGAAGTTGACTGTAATTCTACACGTGTGATAGAATTAGGGCAACTTTAGCCCTACTCCTTTGCTTGGCTTGTGCTAGACTATTTGTGACTTCGGCCTGTGAGATAGACTATTTCCTTGTTATGTTTCGACCTCTTTGAGTTGAATGTTCCTTGGATTTGCTACAATGGGACAACCCTAGACCCCTCGCACGTGTGAATAGAATTAGCCTAAAACCGTTTAGAAATTACCCCACTCTTCCTTCTTCTTTGTCTTCTATTTCTTTGCTTGATGTGAGACCTCTTCTTTTGTCCTTGTGCTCGAATTCCTTGTGTGATTATATTGTCTCTCTAGAATGAAGTCGAATGCTCCTTTATATAGTGGATTTCCCATGAAAATAAGCTGAATTGACTAGATCCTAGGTTGACATGTCATCTTGGTGTAGGCTCATTGCTCCATTTTAAGGCCGACTTGCTAGAAGAGCTTGAGCTTGGCCTTGGAGGGTCTTTTGACTCTTACAATGACTCAAATACATATGTAACATGCCTAAGAAGTGTCTTCCATACATGACATTGAGTCAATTAACTTTATGACTTAATGACGAAAGCTAATACCTCACAATGGGAGCTTCATCTATAAAATAAAATTTCTTGAGCATGAAACCCATGTTTCAAGCATAAAATAATTTATTTTTCTTCTTTACATTAATTACATAAAATCATGATTACACATGCCATTATGAAGACCGAACCTAGTTACATATTTCAACACGGTCATGGATGATGAGCCTTGGATGTGCGAGTTCATTGTCATGTGTGGACAAGTGGATCCCCCCAAGCAGTGATGAGCCTTGGATGTGTGAGATCCTTGTCATGTGTTGACAAGTGGATCCCACCAAGCAGTGATGAGCCTTGGATGTGCAAGATCCTTGTCATGTGTTGACAAGTGGACCCCCACAAGTAGAGATATGCCTTGGTTGTGCGAGATCCTTGACAAGTGGGTTATGATTACCTCCCCAAGCAGAGATGAGTCTTGGTTGTGTGAGATCATTGTCAAGTGGGTTAACCCCAGAGTGATGGATGAATCTCCCCTATGATGATTCTTCTTCATTAGATTGTAACATTGTTGTTCCAAATCAGAGATCAATGTGTAACATAGAAATTCCTCCCTAGCTGAGAGGGAGTGTTGAAAATTGGCAGCTAAGGGATGAATTTTCTCGAATAAAATTTCATTTTTGAATATTCTAGAATGACTTTCTAAAAATAGAAAGTCATATCTATCATTGCAACCATGACTTTCCAAAATTAGAAAGTCACCTGTTCAATTGGTAATCAAATATATAGATATAATATATATATATATATATGATGGAAAATCGCTTAACTTATCCTTAATCAATCTCAATTGTTTAACTTTTAATTTAATCATCAATATATATATATATATATTATTATCCTTATGATACTATAATATTATTATTAAAATGAAATCCCATGTCACCCTCTTCTACTTGGCACTCTATCGTGCAACTTCACATCTCTCTCTCTCCTTGATGACAAATCAAACTCTCTGTCATTCAATGATATGTTACTTTCTTTTCCTCTCTTTCTTTAATGCTCTTACACACCTCTTACTCTCTCCTACATACTTTAATGACTCATCATAAAAAGATTCCTCTTACACCTCTTTAATGCATATGTTACACTTCTCCTTAATTGCTCGAATTCCTAAGGCATGCGTACTCCCTCTTGATGGCATAAGTTACTAAGGCATGCGTACTCCCTTTTGGTGGCATGAGTTACTAATGCAAGCGTACCTCCTTTATGGCATAAGTTACACTCCTATTTTGGCATATGTAACTCCTCCTCAAGGCATGTGAGTTAATTCTCCATGAATTCGACCTCCTTGCTGTTCCTATATATTTGTGCCTCTCATACTCTCTATTACTCACTTGTGCATTGTGAAAGGTGACTACAAACTTGAGAAAGAGAGAGTTAGAGAGATTAGAGAAGAATTGTGTGTGTGAGAGAGAAAGTGTTGAAGAGTAAGAGCAAATCTTAATGAGCCAAAGTAATTCAATTTTTGCATCAGATACAACTATCAAAGATCTTCTTCAGATTTGGGTGTACTTCTTTCTCTCATTGTATTATGTATCCCTGTTGAACAATTGATTTCTATTAGAAGAAGAATCTAGTTGAGTTTTCCCCTTTTGGGTTTTTCCCTGGTCATTGGACCTAAATTCTCTGTGTCTACTTGTGTTCTTGGCTGTCTTCTATTTTGCATGTGGTTTATATGGTGTATGTTCTATCTATAATTGCTTAATTTAATATTGCAGAAGAAAGAAGTTTTGAAATATGTAATTGTTGCAACGTAGAACATCAAAATTTCAACACTTTGCGATACAAACCCATGCTCTTTACTGCTCAATGCATCATACTCTATCTGCATATCAACAGACCAACCATTCTTCTATGTCAACAAATCTGCATAACTAGACTAGCTCTATTCATTACGTCTACACTACTCAATCATTTTTTTTGCAAAACAAGTTTTTGTCAAACTCAAACCCTAGCTACAGTGCATCAAACTCATAGCCACAATTCAATACTATCAAATACTGAATTCACTTTGTTTCCTTGCTCATTGCATAACATTCAACATTTGGCAACAAACTCTATTCAGGCGTACATAGTGCTACCCGAGATTGGACCATGGGACTTGTGGGACCAAACCTCCCCACCTTCACACAATTCATTATGCCTATGCCAACTCTCTGCATAACAAGAACAAGCTTAGGTATTGAACATAAACTTCAATAATTATTGCATCACTATTGAGCTATGAGGCTCAAATATATTTTTGTTGATGAGCAGGTTGTTGATGTTTTGACATAGTCACTATCTTGGATGGAGTTTGTTTCTAAAAGAAGCCTGGAATGGCTGAAAATCCCTCGCTTGGAGAGAGGAAGCATTGATTGTATAACATCATGAATCTTCCTTGGGCTTGGCTAAGAAACCATGATTTATGGTTGGAAAGATTGTTTTGGTTACTCCCTTGGGTCATTGTGTTTGACGGAAAAACCTTATGGTTGGGGAGATTGGTTTTGAGGCTTGGAGTGATCTCTTAGGTCATTGTGTTTGACAACTTTGACTGATAGACCAGTAGGCTGGTTTGGGAGATTGATGTTGAGTTCTCTTCCTTGAGTCATTGTGTTTGACTAAGAGACCAAGTGGACTTGGCTGGGAAGATTGATTTTGAGTACTCTCTTGGGTCATTGTGCTTGACTGAGAAACCATTTCATATGGTTGGAGAGTTTTGCCTCATTAATTGATCCCATGACCAGTTGAGTGTGACCTTGATGCCATTGGGTTTTGGTTTATGGGATGAGTTTGATGCTATGCATCTTTCCTTATGATGAGAATTGTACATTTGATCTCTCCCTTGGGTTATTACAGAGAGACCAATGGATTGGTTGTGAAAATTGATTTTGAGAGGGAGAATGAAAAGTATCTCCCTAGCTAAGAGGGAGTGTTGAAAGTTGGTAGCTTCGGTCAGTATTTTCATTAATAAAATCAAAAGAGAAAAATTCTAAGTTGCAGGAAATGTGGGTAGAGGAGGAGTTTTCATATGGAAACGAAATTGAAACGCGGAAACACGTACAGTATGGCCCAAAAACGCATTTCTGGCCGTACTGGCACGTTTTTCGAGGAGGAAACGTGGCCAGTACGGCTGGAAATACGTTTCTGGGCCGTACGACGACGTTTCCACATGCAGGTTGACTTATTTTTAATTTTTTATTATTATTTTGTTTTCTAATTTTTAATTGGGTTATTAAAATGCCTTCTAGATGCTTTTAGATGCCTCTCTCAAGTTATAAAAGTGACCTTTGTCTCATTCTCTCATCACACAATTTAGTAAATCGTTTCTCTTGGAGACTGGCAGTTTTAGCAAAGGAGAAGAGAGGAAGAGAGCAATGGTTTCAGCTAGGGTGTTTTCAACAGTGAGCAAAGTAGATTTCTATTAATAAAGGTTGCTTTTGGATATTCCGATATTTTTATTTTCATTATGTGATCATTCATGAGTAAATGTTATGTAATTTTAATCATAATGTTTAATTGTAATAAATTATAATATATCATGTATGCAATGCCTTAGTCATTGCACACACACACACATATATATTATATATAATATATATATATATATATCTTTGCGTTTCCCTGTTTCCAAAATTTGGGGAGGTCGCGTTTCATAACCGTGCCCTTTTCGGAAACTCATACCCATTTTCTCGTTTCATGCAACCTTGGAAGAAGTGAAGTTATTTACCCCACAAATGTCGAAGGCAGCTTGCCCAAGAGATGTTTCTATTTGCATGGATGAACACCTATATATTGAGCCTATTCACTCTCCTTCAAGGCATATTCAGATCATCTCTTGTATATTTGTTTTGTGCAGATCTAAGGCTTACTAGCCCTGTGGAACCTTGCAGATCTGAAGCATGACATATCTCTGTAACATATGTGAGTTCTATGGCATCATATCTCTGTGACGTATGCAATTTCTGTGGCATCATACCTCTGTGGCACATGCGAGTTCTGTGGCATCATATCTTTGTGGCATATGTGATTTCTGTGGAATTGTCTTTTTGTGGATTATGTGAGGTCTGTCACTATGGCCAAAGCAAATTTCAGACTTAATTGAAGGAATCTTTATATTGACATTGGAGGGTTGGCTTAGCACTTATGGGAGGTCATTTACTTGGTCAGTGTTTGCCTATATAATCTTGTCAAAGATATGCTATTTTTACTGATGTACAAATTGGATTAAATTGAACATTCTCTCATATGGAAAGCTTGTTGGGTTTTCCCCCTTTTGGGGTTTCGCCCTGGTCATTGGCCAAAATTTTGGTGCCCCTTGTCTTACTGTTTTATTGTGATCTTTATTGTTCTATTGAAGAAGTTAATGGTTGAAAATTTTCATGTATAACTACTTAATGATTGGAATGCTCTAAAGAAGTAAAATTGTATCATTAAAGTATTTATCCGTTTGAAAAATTGCTCGTCTTGTATGCTACTAGAAAAATCAATAAAGATGAATGAGTTTGCTATGTTGATGAGTGCCTCCTCACTCCTCACATGCATGCCTATTTATATAGAGCTCTAATGTTGATTGGGGACCCATTAAGAAGCACCTCATCACAAGGAACCCTTTCACTTATTGAGCCTACATTACAACTCAACATTAGATTAGGGTTGTTTATTCCACTGATGGGTAAAATCTCATTAAATAAACAAATCAAACCTGTGCTATAAAAAATAGATCACTTCGTCCTGAAGTAGGCAATGTGAGTACTGTGGGTCAATGACAATCTCTCGAGCTAGACACCAGGGCTAATGGGAGAAAGACTACCCCTAGCCAAATCAGCATGGTGCCATGGGTGAATGTATGCCATACATTCACCCTTAGCCAAAACAACATGGCCCCATGGGTGAATGTATCATTCCTCCCTAGTCAAATCAGCATGTCCCCATGGGAGAATGTCAGCCCGATGCTGCAAATTGCAGAAACATCAACATTTATGTTATATTTTATTTAAAAGACTATATATATAAACCTAAGTCACATGACACGAGGACACGAGACACGGAGGACACGTAAATATGAGTATTCAATACGAAATGCAGTGACCCAGAAACAGGACACGAGGGACATGTTTTATATATATTTAATAAGGTATATATAATATATATATTATATATATATATATATATATATAATATATAATATATATATATATACCGAAATATAGTATTAAGCGTATTGCAAGTGGAAATGCAGTATTTAAAATTGTTAAAAGTAAACAGTAGGTACACTCAGCTCGAATGAAAACCAGTGGCCCGGGGGTTGAAAATCGTCTTACGTAAATGATAATCATTATTATATTATTGTAACATAATCATTTGATTAGATGACACTGGACAATGGACAAACTTATTTATATTTGTATACTGGCCCTGGGATTCGACAGCCTAAGCTGCACAGTGCACTCACAATCAAACACATTTTTTATGGGCTTGCTGCCTAAGTTTAATTGCATCTATGGCATTATACATATGGCCTATGGGCCACGACTTACCTAAACCAATGAACCTCACACATGCTGTCAAGTTGCCAAACCTTCCAGCGGCCAAACGGCTCCACGAGTCCACGGAGATGACTCGACTCCACACTCGGCTCCACACGACGATTATACATTGACGAAGAGCGACGACATCGGAGGAAAATAGCAAAAGAACCCCGAAAAATTAATTGCGTGGGCTTTAAACCATTGATTTCCTGGGGTATGTATTCAATTGGAGAAAAAACGTTAGGGCAATGTTTTTTAGACTCTGAATACTCGTTTTCTATGACTAGGGCACGAAGAAAATGACCGAATACGTTTTATGTTTTCCAGGACACGTTAAAAAACGTTTTCGACACGTTTTAGGGCTGTTTTCGTGTCTGACACGTTAAATACGGGACATGGGACCTTGGAGGACGTGTGCTGTGACTTAGATATAAACGTGTGTATTTATATTGAAAAATGTATATAGTTGAACTTAATGGTGAACCTTATCCGAATCTTATCAGAAAATTTGAATTTGAATTGAACCTAATCATTGCCAAACTTGAACTTGAACCTGAACTGTGTAACATTGTGAATAATTAATATAATCTGGGTTCGTCAATTGTTGACGATGAACTAAAATTCCTGTTATAAGAAAAGTTTTGCAGCCAGCTTAAGGGTAAGCCACAATCTTGAAATTATTCTGCTATGCTGCATGGTAGATAAACTAGTGAGATAGTACTTGTGGTGCAGTTATACCGTTGGCATGGTTGGAGTAAAGTTGGAAAACTCATGACTGTTGTCTGTGCAGAGCTCTAGTTAACCCAGGTCACAAGTATGCAAAATCCCAGCTTACAGGATTGCTGGGGTTTGACAGAAGTGAACATTGGCATCTTATCATCTCATCTAAGGAAGACAATGAAGACAATGGATAGTGGCAAACATTGTATCTAGTACCATGCCCTATAGACTGGTTGCTTCTATGGCAATATTACCTTTGGCTGTCTAATAATGGCATGGTGCCATGAGGACATTTTAAGTAAGAGTTGTAGTGTTTGCTGAGGTTGGTTATGGACACATTTTGGTGCTACTTGCCAATTCTGAGTTCTAGGAAAAGGATGTGCTTTGGAGCGGTGTCCAGTTAAGGAGGGGGATGATGGTAATGTTTTTGTTCTTTTTTTCCAAGGGCCGTTTGGTTATGTAAGTGTCAGTGATGTCATTTTTAAGACATTGTAAAGATGCTTCCTTATTATTGAGTGCCAATTATCCACAGCCTATTGGGAGGTGGGACTCTGCAGTGCACTTTGTTGGCAACTTGGCATTGCCTCCTGCTGTGTTGCACTTTGTTGGCATTGCCTCCTGCTGTGTTGCACTTTGTAGGCATTATCTCCTGCCCTGTCTTAATGGTCATGCATCTGCTTGTGAAGGGTGGACAAGAACTCTGGTAGGGAAAATAATGACACCCCAATTTCACTGACTTGGCAAGCCCCCCTGTGACAGTGATGCCATATTGAACTAAGTTTCTATTAGGTAATCAGTTCAGTGTCTTGAAATTTGCGTTGTAACAACTTGGAATATGCATTTATAGAGAGAATTAGGCGAGAGGAGATATACCTGCACTGGAGAGGATTAAATAGAGTGAAGAAAATGCTAGCAACCTTTGTCAGTGATGCAAGACTGTCACTGTAATTTTTATCTATTAACGACCATCATTTTTCTTCATATGATGTTCCCAAGTATCAATCTACATTGCTGTGTGCATGCTTTGACACAAATTCAGCTTTCTTCACAGATACTGTTTTCACTGTTAAAGTGCTTTTGATATAGTTAATGATTTTCACCATGTAAATATTTCTAACTGCTACAGATAATCCATTTCCCTAACTTGTGAGACTATAATTGACAGCAATTTGAATTTTATCTTGAAGATTATGCAACTAGCAGACTTCTATGATATTCTCTGACTTTGGAATTTATATTAACAATTTGTCCTTTTTATTTCAAGATGGAGGAGAACTACAATATCAAATTTCATCTGGGTTGAACAGTATCAGTTCTTCTTTGCCAGATGCTGCCACTTCTGAAAATCAATCTACTCCAATGGATGAAGATGCAATTGTGAGGCTTCCATTCTCTCTGGTTGATGAAATATTTGATGGGTCTCCTGCTGCATCAGATGGACTTCAACTAGGAGATCAGATCCTGAAATTTGGTTCTGTGGATGGTGGTGAAAATTTAGTTTCGAGACTTGCAAGGGAGTGTCAAACCAACCAAGGCTCAGCAATCCCTGTGATAGTTATGAGGCGAGGTGTACAAGTGCATCTGAATGTGACACCACGACCCTGGTCAGGTCGAGGACTCTTGGGGTATGTTTATCATTTTCTTTTACTTTCATTTAACATTTTATATACATAAAATTTAAATATAGGATTAACTGGAATAGTCAGTAACGTACCATTTTCTCTTGGAGGAATCTGTTTGTTGAGCCATTTTTAGTAGGCATCTGGCTTTAAGAACTGAATCTGTGGGCCAGATCAGGTCTCTTAATCTTTTTGGTTGTTTTTCTTAGAATTTAGTAATCATTTTGTCTTATGTGATAGTCTTATGGTCAAGAAAGTTATGCTTTCAGGTTTCCCCACATCTGATATCAGTCAGGATACATTTTTTTTGTAACTAAGTTTTCTGCTATATGTGGATCCTGTTAATTGCCATCTTCTAGTTGTATATTTCTGTGAAGCTAAACGTTGTTTGATGAATGGAGTATTTTAGTCATTTTTTCAGTCAGCAAAGGTGTCTTTGTTTTCAGATCTGGAGCTTCAAAGAGTATATAATTTGATATACCATATTGATAATCAAATGAGGTCTATTTGTGATTTGATCTTTTTGTATTTTGCATACTTGGACGTTTTTCTTTTTCACTCTCCTTTTATCATTCATATCCTTTCAAGAAAGCATTGCAAAAGCAAAAGGGTTCCAGCTTTTTGAGTTAGCCAAGTTTTTTTAAAAGTCCTAAGTTAGAAGAAATATCTTACACACCAGTTTCCTTTTTGTGACATATGATTCTGTGCAAATTGATTCAACTTTTGTTCTTCTAAACATTTGAATTGCTAAATGTGAAAGAGAGTAATCCATTTAAATACATACTGAAGTTTCTGGAAGGTTGAAATTAGGAAGGATTCAATCTGTATGTTAGTTGTCACTCAATGTGTTGATTTTTGATAGCTTGGGAGGTACCCCAAGCCCTAGGGTTCAAGGTTTGGAGGTTGGAGTGCCACAAAAGTCATTTGTGTGCTTGGAACCCAAGGTTGGGGTTTTGTGCCCATCGATGTTTGGGCCAAAACCATGGAGCATTTTGGACATATGATGGATGGAGATGATAGAGGGCATTGAGGAGAATCCAACGCACCAAGAATCACCGAATTCTGAGTTGTCTACAATAAGTTATGAATTTTTGAAGGTTAATGATTGGTTTTTGGCACATAAATCATGCAGGTTTGAAGTGAAATGTGCCAAAAGTCATGTCTCTTGTGGAAATCGTTGAAGCCCTTCTATGGTGGTGTATAAATAGAAGGTGATTGAGGATCATTTGAATACATCTAAGAGTGCAATACAAGGGAAGCAAAGGAGTAAAGAAGAAACTCGTCTAAGGGAAGAGGAAACCTTCTGTTTGGCCGCAGGCTAGGAGGCACTTTGGCGAAGGAGGGAAGGCTAGTTTTGTAGCCATTACATGACTGTTTAAAGGGCTAGTTTATCCTACAGCAGGGCCGAGAAGAGGTGGTGATTTGGAGGTCTGTTTTGGTGTCATTAAACTGTGGGTTCTCTGTTTTGTGCAAGCTGTAAGCCTTGGAGACTGTTGTGGGTAGGCTGCAGGCCTTAACACCTAGAACAGTGATGCCATAGGGCTGTTTGGGGTTAGTTTGTGCCCACAACAGCAGTGTATGGGCGGAAGTGCCTTGTAAGGGAAGGCCGCAGCTGGAGAAGGGCTTGTGAGAGTGTTTTGTAGGGTTAACGTGGATCATAGTTGTGCCCTAACCAGATCACAGTGCTACAACAGTTCAAACACCAGACCTAGGGTATGTTTGCAGCCAATTTTGCCTTCTGTTGGGTCAAGTATTGACAGATTTGGATAGATTTGTGAGCATCCTGTGGAAGCCAAGTGGCTGGGCTTGAATTGGTGGTTGGAAGCCCTTTCCTAGGAGCAGATTCTACAATGATTGGAGGGCAGCATGTAGGTAGCCCAAAGTAGCCCTAGAGAAACAAGTAAGAAGAACGTTGATTGTTGTGTGATTGGGTGAAGATTGGAGCCTAATGTGCAACACTTTGATAGGCAAAAGTGATTGCTAAATTGGCAGATTGGAGCTCAGGTATTGGCCAGCCTAGAGGAGCAGATTGATGAGCCCGTGTTCATTGTAGCAGAAGTAACTTGCAGCAGTGATAGGTGGCAGCCCTCCTGGAGTCTCTATGTGTTGTTTCTTGATGAATAAGGGGCAGCTAGAGAGCAAACCGGAAGCGAAGGACCGACAGGACGAGATACGACATAGAGGCTGTGATTGTGCACTAGAGCGGTGAGATTGTCATTGTATCTTGTATTCTTGTACTTGTCGATAATTGAGGGCCATTATCCCTTGTACGAGAGCCCTAGACTGTTGTATTATATGTTGATAATATAATGAAGTTGGGTTACATATATTGTTGTTATTGTGTACGTGATTGATTTACTGCATTATGTTGTTCAGCTATGCAAAGTAGCTTTGTTGCTCTGAAACCGGATTCGTCCAAAACAGGCCACGTGTCTGAATCCCACGAATCCGACACGATTCGATGGGAATTCGAATCCAAAAATGGGACACGATGTGTCCTAAAGAGACACGATCAAATCTCGGTCGTGTCCCGTTAGGACACATCGTGTCCCGATTTTTGGGATTCGAATCCCAAAAAAGTGAAACCCGCGGCATAAAAACAACGGTGTTCTTTTCATTATTTACCATTTATCTCATTCTTTTTTGCAAATAGTGAGATGTGGGCAAGGAGCTAAGGGTTTGGAGCGTTTGGCAAGGAGATTCAAGCACCAGGTAAGTGCATTTCATCTCTATTTTTTTGCATTTCTATTACAGCAGTTTGTATATGAATTTCTTTTACAAATTTGTGCATGTTTTGTTTATTTTTTTTACAGTATTCATGGCTCAATCAAGGGCAGCAGGTAGGGGGCAAAGGAAGAGGAAGAATGTCTCCATTGGAGATGCCCCTCCTCCCCCAATATCATCAGAGTCTGCTACAAGTAATGTTGAGGGAAGACTTCTTCCTAAAGACAACATTGAGAAATATCCCTTGTGGAAATATGTCCATGGCTCAATCAAGGGCAGCAGGTAGGGGGCAAAGGAAGAGGAAGAATGTCTCCATTGGAGATGCCCCTCCTCCCCCAATATCATCAGAGTCTGCTACAAGTAATGTTGAGGGAAGACTTCTTCCTAAAGACAACATTGAGAAATATCCCTTGTGGAAATATGTCCATGGCTCAATCAAGGGCAGCAGGTAGGGGGCAAAGGAAGAGGAAGAATGTCTCCATTGGAGATGCCCCTCCTCCCCCAATATCATCAGAGTCTGCTACAAGTATTGTTGAGGGAAGACTTCTTCCTAAAGACAACATTGAGAAATATCCCTTGTGGAAATATGTCACAAGAGAGGATGGGACAAGTACCAAGGGGAAGGGAGGAGGCAGTGTGCAATGGAGATGCAAATTTTGCCACAGTTCTTTCAAAAACACATATTACCGTGTGAAAGGCCATTTCTTGGCTTTACCAGGTTGTCGAGTTGGAGCTTGTAAAGCTATTCCTTTACAAAAGAGGAAAGAAATGGAAAAAGAGTTCATTGTTGGAATGGCAAATGTGGCGGAAAAATCAAGAAAAACCAAGAATGAAGAGCCCCTTCCATTTTTGAGGAAAGGTACCACCAAATTTCTATTTGAGAGTTCTATTGGGGGACAAGTAGCCAAAAGAAAAGCAATTTCACTTGGTCCAATGGACAAGATTTTTCAAAAGGAGAAATGGGAAGAGCTTGATCTTACCATTGCCTTCTTTTTCTATCAAAACTTCATATCATTTAATGTCGCATGCTCACATCTATTTATTGAGATGTGTTGAGCTTTAACTGACGGGTCTCCATCATGGTATGTGCCTCTTGGTTCAGAGAAGCTTAGAACCACATTGTTGAGGAAGGCAAAAAAAGAGGTGCAAAAAATGCTTAAGCCTATTAAAGCATCATGGCCAACATCTGGGGTTAGCATTGTTTCTGATGGATGGACAGATCCAACACAACACCCACTCATCAACTTCATGGTGTCTTCCTTGAATGGTCCAGTTTTCTTGAAAGCAGTGGATACACTTGGAAAATACAAGGATGCACAATTTATGGGTGAGTTATTTATTAATGTTATTGAAGATGTAGGTGTTGATTCTTGTGTGTAAATCATTACAGTTAATGCACCTGTTTGCAAGGCTACTAGCATGATTATGCAAGCTAAATATCCACAAGTGTTTTGGACACCTTGCATTGTCCATTCATTGAACTTAGCATTGAAATCTATTGCTACTGATGTTCTTTGGATTGGTAACATTATTGAGGATGCACGACATATCCTTAACTTTGTGCAAAATCATACAAATGCCCTCACTATCTACAAGGAGTACAACAATCTATCATTGTTGAAGATTGTTGATACACGGTTTGCCTCTTCATTCATCATGTTGAAGAGGTTGAGGGAGGCCAAGACCGCTCTTGGGGCCATGATTATTTCTGACTCTCTGAGTTTTGGTCTTTTTGGAGAAAGACAGATCAAGTAGCCTCTAACAGAGTGAAGGACACAGTGCTAGATGATGCTTGGTGGGAGAGGGTAGATCTAATTATTCAGATTATGGACCTTGTCATTTCTTTGCTTCTGTTTGCAGATAGAGACAAACCCATCCTAGGAGAGGTTTATGAGGGATGGGATTCCATGATTGAGTCTGTGAGGATCATTATTCTACAGAGTGAGTGCCCCGAGTATGAGACATCACCAGAGGCCTTTTGTGGTATGATACAAGATATTCTTGTCAGCAGATGGGACAAGAATTGCACACCTTTACATTGTTTGGCTCACTCATTGAACCCAAAATATTATAGCCATGAGTGGCTGAATGTGGACCTTCCTGCAGATTCCCTCCTCACATGGATGGTGAAATTTCACAGGGGAGGAAAGATGCATTCAAGCGGGTTTTCCAGGATAGAGCATTGTTTGATGAGGTGGAGGATGCCTTTGCAAAGTTTTCCGCTGGCACTGGTCATTTGCAAGATATGATGTGATTAGAGACAGGTGGGTTAGGAAGCCCTATTCTTGGTGGGCAAATCATGAGGCAACAAGCCCTCCTCTTCAGCAGTTAACCATGAGGGTCCTCTCTCAGGTGACTTTATCCTCTTGTTGCGAGAGGAATTGGAGCACATATGGGTATTTGTATAGTGTGAAAAAGAGCAGGCGTGAGCAGTCCAGGCAGAGACAATGGTGTATGTGCACACCAACCTTCGTCTTATTTACAGGCAGAGGGAAGAGTGGTTGCAGGGAAAGACAAAGATGCGGGATGTATTTTTTGATGATATGGATCTGGACAGCAGTGTTGAGTTGGCATTGGCCAACATGGATCTCAAAGATCCAGTGCTAGAGCTTGTTAGATTTGATGACGGTGATATTTTAGAGGGCTCATCCTCCACACCAGTAGATGCAAAGGCGGCTATGGATACAAGGGAGGAGGAGGATGCAGAGAAGAGCAGTGGTGACCATGATGATGAGGACATTGATGATGATTCTGATGATGACTATGACGATTGATGACTCGTGAGTCATGGGCTACCTATTGCCTTGAGGCTTGTATACCTATGGTTTTTTTATATTTTATATTTCTATTTGCCATTGGCATTGCACTACCTATGTAACACATTTTGATTTGATGACTTAATGAGAAAACTACAGTTGTCAGTGTCTTTATCTTACTATCTTGTAAGTTGTCTTTCATTTATGAATCATGATTTATGTGACATGTATTTGAATTTTGCATGTACTATGCATGCTATAATGTTACTAACTTACTTTGTAAACAATAAAACTAACATTTAGATGAAGATCTATGTTTGAAATCAATGAATTTGTATCATTAATGAGAATTTGTGTAAGAAATATCTAATTTTTAATATATATATATATATATATATAAATATATATATATATATATTTTAAAAAAAATATATATAACGAATCCTATGTGTCTTGTTCCGGGGGGTCAACGTGTCCAAATCCGACACTCGAATCCCCGTATACTACGAATCCCGAATCCCCGTGTCAGGTTACTTAGCTTTGTTGAGATTCTTGGTTTGGTAGCATAAGAGTTTTTAAGGTTCTATCCTAGCACCAAGGTCATGGAAATTCATCATGGTACCAATGGGTGTTGGAATTACTTTAGGAGACAATGACTCAAAGAGTGCACAATGAAGTACAGCTTGAGAGGGAGTTGGTCACATTGTAGGTGAAGGGATCACTACGATGTCGAAATTGCAAGTTGGTCTCTAGTACAAGGACAGGGTGGAATGGTTGTCCCACTATAGTCCTTGGAAGGAATGGATCAAGTTGGTATTGCAGGTGAACATGATCTGGGAATTCGCCGTGAAATAGATCAAGAAGCCAACTGAGCCTAAGGAGCTGGAAGTGTACGAGGAATTGGATACGAGGGCGAGATTGATCATCCTTGATGGTGTGAAGGATTCCCTAATACCTCATTTTTTCAGGAAGAACACTGCACATGAGATGTGGATGGCTCTTCAGAATTTGTTCCAGAAAATGTTGACTTCTGATGTATATGTGCTATCTATCTCTCTTCTGAACTATTGAAGAACATAAGAAGAATTGATTAAGGATTTCCCCACATTGTGGTTTGTCCCTGGCTAGCGCCACACCTTGTGTCCTCTTATCTTGGCTTGTTTTCTGCGGTTTATGTTTATGTTCTAGCTGCATTTTTTACTATCATGCTAAATGTGATTGTTAATATGGAATATATTGAGCTAATATGGAAAATAAAAGTAAATTTGTTCTCTGCATAGAACATACCTAAAATTAACATGGTATCAGAGGTGAGGTGAAGGCAAAGCCCAAGCAAGAGTGAAAGAGCAAACTCCTCAGGATCTCAACTACATATTTGCCTTGCCTTAGGAAAATCTCTCTTGGTTGTTGCCACACCTCCAATCCTAAAAGGTAATGCATCAAGCCATTGTCCTTCATCTCAAACTCCAAAGCAAGGTCGTCCTTGCACATCCTTATGAGCTTCTCCAATTCCATCAAGAAGAGATCACCCACATAGAGGACCAAGATAAGTGGTTCACCCTCAACAAATACATAGTACATGTTGGAGTCCGCTTCGCTTTTGATCAAGCCCAAACCAAGAAGATATCCATCAATCCCGACATACCATGCAGAAGGAGCCTACTTCATCCCAATCACATTCACTTCTATAATGATCAAATCTATGACAATGATAGCATTGAATTTTTGACATTTCTCTTTTTCCTTGAGGAACGAATCTTCTTTCTTCAGGTCTTCTTCCTTCATCTCTTCTTCCTCCATTTCTTCTTTGAAAGCCAAACTTCTTTCTTCCTCCACCCTTCTTGCAACGTGCTGCATATGCTTTGAGAGTCACCTTCTTCGGATCGTTGAATCCCCCCTCTTAACATGAGCCTTGATTCTTCTTGAGTACATGCAATCCATAGTGCATCAAACTTTGGAGCTTGTTTTCTGGCACATGTTCCTATTACAAATGAATCCCATGATTTAGATAAACCATTTGTAGTCACTTGTTCCTTTTCAAGATCAATCGCTTGAAGTTGATCTGTCAATTGAGAAATCCTCATAAAATATGAGGCTATAGTGTCATTCTAACATCACGAAGCTCATTCTTCAAACTCATTTCTTGACCAATATTGTTGATAGTGTACAATGAACAATCCCATTAGGACATCATACATTTTATTTGAAGAGTCAAGGTTTGCAATATATGGGATCAATTGGTCTCTGACGAAGTCTATAATGATACTTCTAGCTGTAATATCATCTTTCTCAAATTTTGATTTCTCTTCATCTTTTTCTGGTTCAGTGACCTTGCCTTTCACAATACCCAAGAGATCTTCCTTTGCAAGAAGAAGACCAATCCTTGTTTTCCAAGCTCTAAAGTTTGCAACTCCTTTTAATCTATTTTTTGCCTTCATTTGGGAACCCATAGTCATGGACAAGCAAATAGATTGTAGATATAGGTCTTCGTCAAGAGTGGTCTCTTACTAAAGTTTATTGAAGAGTGATCCCAATTTCCTCTTCATCACTAAAGCTTTGATACCATGTTGATTTTTTTGAAGTGCTATAGATACAAGCACAAATTTTTGAAATATTGATAATTACTTCTAATGATATATATCTTCTTTTAACAATTTCAGTTTATCATTTAGACAATTACACTTAAGAAATTTAACCATAAAACCATATGGATAGTAGAGATCACAATGCTAAAAGAAAACACAAGATTTACCATGGGAAAATCCACTTAGGGGAAAAACCCAACAACCTTTTTCTTAGAGAAATTCTTCAGTTCAACAATATATGCATCTATGTTGCTAGTCAACTATGAGATTAAACTAACCAATGAAGCTTATGGTCAAACCTGGTCTCCAACCTTGAAGTCAAGCCTACAATTTGCCTTGCAACTCAACCTGATTTGATATGTCCTAGGCCAAAATTCAACCTCCTAGAAACTGTCGATAAACTTAGAAATTAGAGGGAATATTAACTCCCTCTAAATCCCAGCCTCTTTACAAAATGCAATGAGCTCCTTGGAGGTGTATTCTTCTCCATTATAAAATCTCAGGATCTTGATCCTCTCTTCCTTCAAGTTTTCCACTTCAACCAGCAGTACAGATGCAGAGGGAGTTGCAGTACGGATGCAGTAGTGGAAGTGGTAGGGCCATGGGTAGCAATACATGATGTAGTAGTGCAGAGGATGGTGGGTAGTAAGCCTAGCATCAACACAGGGACCGATGCCGAATGATCAGAGTAATACTCAGTGAGGAGTATTGCTAGAGCACAGTCCTCGCTAAGAGGGAGTGTTGATTTGTGGTGGCATTGAATGTGCTCTAGCCACAAAATTTGGTGGAGAGGTTGAGGCACATGAGATCTCCAATACCCAAAAAGGGTTTGGGCATATTCTAAACAGTTTAGGAGAAATTAAAATAATTAGTATTTTTAATGGAGTCCCTAAGTCTAAACTTAGGGAAATTAAAATATTAATGTGGATTAATATAAAACTGTGTTAGAATGGTCCAAAAGACATAGATCAAGCTAGATCTAATCTTAGCCGTCAATTACGGACTTAATCTCAGCTGTTGATATGTCGACGAGAAAAGTATATGAGGAGGCTTGAGGGTCACTTGGAGGGCACACCAGATGATCAGTCATTCTATTCTCTAGAATGGGGTTTGCTGAGAGAGATAGAATCAGTGATCAGATCTGCAGCTGAGGGGCAGTGGGTGCAAAGAGACATAAAGGTAGATAGTGTCGGGAGATCAGTGTAGGATCTAGAGAGGATGATGCAGTAGGAGCCAAGGCTCATGCAGAGGCAGCCAGGAGCTGTGCAGTGCTTAAGAGAGGCCAGCGTTGCTGACACAAAGGGCCAGAAGGCTGATGCAGGGCCTCCTGAGGCTGACGCAGACCCATTCAGGATGACGCAGGGCCAGTGTTGGGCAGAGAGAGGCTGACACAGTCCAGAAAGGCTGACGCTAGGGTTTCTAGGGCAGGTTGGAGCTGAGGAGCTGCCAGAGGGTTTATTCAAGGTTTCAGTTGGGACATTTGTCTCAGACTGAGAGGTACCACTGCCAAGGGCATTTTCTGTTAGGTAAGTCAGATTTGGCACCTAGATTGTACTTTGAAATTGCTTAATAAGAAAACCCTCAGATAGCTGCACCAGTATTCCCACATTGGGTTTTTTCGGGGACATTGGTCCAAAATTAATGGTATCATTTAGTGTGCTTGTTTTTGTTTCCTTCAGTTGATGATCTGTAATATGTTGAGCATGCACTAGTGTTTATTTCCAGTATTTACATCGTAAATAACTTGTTAAGTAACGGAACAAGTAAGTAGGAATAAATCAGTAAAGTGCATGGAGGGTTTCTAACTGGTAGACTTAGAAACTTCACAATGAGACATTCTCGATCAATTCTTCTTCTTCATGGCTCAACAGAGCAGAGTAGAGCTCAGCAGAGTAGAGCAGAGCAGTGCATGGCACTGATTGCAGAGATAGTACAGTCAGACATATGGATCAAAGGATGGAGTTCTCCCTAGTTGAGAGGGAGTGTTAAAACTGGCAACTAGGGCCAAACTCCATGTGGGTCATCTTATTTATGGCAGCGGATATTTTTCTTGGATCCCTCTCATTGAGAGGTGTAGGATTGATCTAAATATCATCCGATTTCGATAAGTATTCATGGAGTTATGAATTTATGTGTGTTATAAGACAATTCGTCAAGGTCGGCCAACAACCAAATAAACCCCACATGTGCTCAACGTTTTAGTATAAAAGGAGATGACTTGAGAGTCATTTCTTACACACACTTTTATCTTGATTTCTCTCTCCACTTGTCTTGGATTTTAGTGGAAGAGAAATCTAGGAGTGGAAGCCATAGACATTGGAGGAAAAGAGGTTGCACTAGACGCAGATGGAAGGCAACCCTAGACGTAGAATAAAGGGTGCTCTAACGCAGACCTAAACGCTGTCGTAAATGCTGGTCTAATGCAACCCTAAACGATGATCGAATTCAGACCTAATGCAGTCAAGTTTATGTGTTGCAGTGAGGGTTTGCTGTAGGTGATAGCATGGTAAGTAAGGGCTGTTCCAAGTGCATAATGTTGGGTAGATTAGGCCGAGGAACAACTGAGTGGACAATGGAGTCATAGCCGCAATATAAGGGGTCAAAGGAATAGTGTGGAGGCTGCCCTAAACAATGTAAAGGAGCTGAAGGGACAATGTAACCTTAGCTGCAATATGAAGGATCTGAAGGGACAGCGTGGCCTTAATCGTAGTCAAACAAGGCCTAAAGAAATAACGTAGGTATGGAGGGTTATCCCTTGGAGAACCACAGTCTTTAGAAGGCTGCCTTGCTGATTTGTATGGAAGATAAAGGCTGTAGGGTGATGCCCTATCCAATGATGCAGTGTAGTAGTGCAGTGTGGTGAAACAACACATGGCAGCGAGGTTACATGGTGCTGCAAACTAGTGCAACAAAGTAAATATACAGTTGGGCTACATGGTGCTGGCAAGATGCACAGACAATAGGCTACATAGTGTGCAAAGTCACATAAGATAGCAGCAAGGTACAACAACTATGTTGAGACAACAGTACTAATAGGACAACAAAGGACATAGTGCTGCTAACATGCATGGGACAACAAGGTGACATAGTGCTGCTAACATGCATGGGACAACAAGGACATAGTGCTGCTAACATGCATGGGACAACAAGGTAACATAGTGCTGCTAACATGCATGGGACAACAAGGTGACATGGTGTTGCTAAGACACATGGACAACAGCCAGGTATCCCAAGACATATGGGATAGCTGCAAGGTATGGCAAGGCAAAGTGAGACAACAACTGTGACATGGAAAAAGGCACATGGTACAACAACAAGCATGGACAACATGGCTATCATGGATAGCATGGATAGCAGTGACAACATGGTGCTGCAAGCACATGAGACATGCAGTATGACAACATGGTTCAACCATGGCACATGGGACAACAATGCAACATAAGGCGCAACAGTCATGAGGTCCAACATTGTGATGATGGGCGCAACACGATGAGGTGCAACATGATGACAAGATGCAACACAATACGAGGTGAAGGAGTCACCTTGGAGAATCAGTTGAAACAGCATGTCTTGAACTGATCTCATGTATCATCTTCCTAGAGATGATCTCTGCTTTTATCTAGAAAAGTCAAGGTGTTGACTTCTATTGTAAATATACTCTCTCTCTCTCTCTCTGCTGAACTATTGAAGAACATAAAAGAAGAATTTATCAAGGGTTTCCCCACATTGGGGTTTGTCCCTAGCTAGTGCCACATCTTGTGTCCTCTTGTCTTGGCTTGTCTTCTGCGATTTATCTTTTTGTTCTATCTGCAGTTCACTTTAATGCTGATGTGATTGCTAATTTGGAAAAGATATTGAGCTAACTATGAAAATTGAAATAAATTGCTCTAAGCATAGAACATACCTAAAATTAACAGATCTCTTGTCATGTGCCTTGAGGCACGACTATCTACTAGCCACAAGTCTTCACTATCTGCAACAGAACCAGTAAGAGCAAAAAATAGAAGAATTCTTTATTACCTGGATCTTCATTCTTAGGCTTCTTTGGAAGTTCATCCATGTCTGTCTTGGTAGCTTGTCTTTTTCCCTTCCTCTTTCTATCATTCGATCTTTCAGGACAATCACAATCACTTCTATAATGACCAAATCTATGACAATGATAGCATTGAATTTTTGACATGTCTCTTTTTCCTTGAGGATTGAATCTTCTTTCTTCAGGTCTTCTTCCTTCATCTTTTCTTCCTCCATTTCTTCTTTGAAAGCCCAACTTCTTTCTTCCTCCACCCTTCTTGTAACGTCCTGCATATGCTTTGAGAGTCACCTTCTTCGGATCTTTGAATCTCCCTCTTAACATGAGCTTTGATTCTTCTTGAGTACATGCGGTCCATAGTTCATCAAACTTTGGAGCTTGTTTTCTGGCACATATTCCTATTACAAATGAGTCCCATGATTTAGATAAACCATTTGTAGTCACTAGTTCCTTTTCAAGAATGATTTCATCAACAGCTTGAAGTTGATCTGTCAATTGAGAAATCCTCATAAAATATGAGGCTATAGTGTCATTCTAACATCACGAAGCTCATTCTTCAAACTCATTTCTTGACCAATATTGTTGATAGTGTACAATCCAATTAGAGCATCATACATTTTATTTGAAGAGTCAAGATTTCCAATATATGGGATCAATTGATCTTTGACAAAGTCCATAATGATACTTCTAGTTGTAATATCATCTTTATCAAATTTTGATTTCTCTTCATCTTTTTCTGGTTCAGTGACCTTGCCTTTCACAATACCCATGAGATCTTCCTATGCAAGAAGAAGATCAATCCTTGTTTTCCAAGCTCTAAAGTTTGTAGCTCCTTCTAATCTGTTTTTTGCCTTCATTTGGGAACCCATAGTCATGGAAAATTAAATAGATTGTAGATATAGGTCTTCCTCAAGAGTGGTCTCTTACTAAAGCTTCTTCAAGAGTGATCTCAATGTCGTTTTTGTCACTAAAGCTTTGATACCATGTTGATTTTTTTTAAGTGCTATAGATACAAGCACAAATTTTTGAAATATTGATAATTACTTCTAATGATATATATCTCCTTTTAACAATTTTAGTTTATCATTTAGACAATTACACTTAAGAAATTCAACCATAAAACCATAAGGACAATAGAGATCACAATGCACAAAGAGAACACAAGATTTACCATGGGAAAATCCACTTAGGGGAAAAAACCAACAACCCTTTTCTTAGAGAAATTCTTCAGTTCAACAATATATGCATCTAATGTTGCTAGTCAACTATGAGATCAAACTCACCAATGAAGCTTATGGTCAAACCTGGTCCCAGCCCTGAAGTCAAGCCTACAATTTGCCTTGCAACTCAGCCTTGCAATTCAACCTCCTAGAAACTGTCGATAAACCTAGAAATTTGGCCTACCTAGAATATGTTGCCTAGAAAACTACCTAGAAACACACATGAGAGCGAGAGAGAGAGAGAGAGAGAGAGATGATCTTTGTCCTTCTTTTCGTCATTCTTGTCCTTCCTATCCTTCGCTTGAATGCCCAAAATCTATCTTGCTTGTGAGAGGTCAAACAGTGCATTTGTGGAGGAGGTTGAATGCCTTTATATAGTGTTCCGCCTTCGCAAATGGGTGTGCCTCTTCATTGGGGTCAACTTGACTTGAGGGAGGGTCGACTTGATTATTTTAGAGCCAAAAATTCAAATTTCAAATTCAATTTTTTTTTTTTTAAATCTGACATGAAGAACATGTCTTATAATAATTCTTTCAAAGGCTAAATAATCAAAATGACATGAAGAACATGTCTTACAAATTCTTTATACATTACAAAGGATAAAATATAAATTCGAAAGACCAACCGTAGTTACAAAATTCAACAGACCAATGAGGAGAAATATTTTCTGCTATGGATTACCCACTTTTGGTGGGTAACATGCACCACATCAATATTAGCATTGCTTGACTTAATAAGACTTTTGTCTTGGAATGTGATGCCTTAGGAACAGGTCTAGGAGTACTATTGATACAAGAAGGATGCCCATCAACCTTCACCAAGTAGCAATTGTGTGATCAAAATTTGGGAAAATCAACATATGGGAAGGAAATGAGGGCCATCCTTCATGCAGTGGAGACTTGGTGACCATAACTCATAGGGAGATGTTTTCAGATCAAGGCACTTCCTATAACATTGATTGTCTTCACTAGAGCAAGATAAATGAGTCAAGCTGTTGGGATATGATTATGATATCGTATATAAGAATGCGTAAAGAGAATGTTGTGGTTGATGCCTTATCTAGACAATATGAAGAGAATGTGCCGCTACTTGCCTTATCATTACCATGTCCAAGATGGCTTAAGGAAGCCCACAAGGAATGGCTAACAACCTCTACCAATCCCAACATAGGTTTTGACAAACATTTCAATGGATTTTATTGTGGAACTTCCAAAAGTAGGAAACAAAACAATGATTATGGTGGTGGTAATTGTCTTTCAAAGATGCTCATTTTTGTGCCTTAGCTCATCCTATAACTCCTTCCTTGTTTGCCCAAGCTTTCATGGATAAGATCTTTAAGCGACATGGTATGCCCGCTTCCATTGTTTCGGATTGAGACCTCACATTCACTAGAAAATTTTGGCAGGAGCTATTTAAACTATACGGTACACAACTAAATATGAGCACTATCATTCTCAAATGGATGTGAAACAAAAATGGTCAACAAGTGCTTGGAAGCCTATTTGAGATGCTTTTCTTCTGAAATATTCCATTGATGGGCACAATGATTTCCCCTTGTTGGATGGTCGTACAATACCACTTACGATGGAGCTACCAAAATGATTCCATATGAAGTGGTTTATGGCCCAAAAGCCTTATATGTGGCATCCTATGTGCCATGAACATCCAAGATTAATTCAATAGATAGAATGCTTCACGTTAGAGAAGTTATTATTCATATCCCCAAGGACAACTTTGTTGTGGTGCAAAGTCGAATGAAACAAGCTAATCAACACAGATTTTTGAACATTCTTTTGCTGAAGGGGATAAGTGTTCCTTCTCCTTCCGCCTTATAAACAATTATCATTCAAAAATAAAGTTCCCCATAAGCTAGCTCCTAAGTTCTATTGGCCCTATCTGGGCATACAATGCATTGGTCTAGTTGCTTACAAATTGGCTTTTCTACTCCACTCCAAGATTCCGTTGAAAAATGTGTAACTAGGTTCGATCTTCATAAGTATGAAATGAATTCTTGTAAATTATAAAGTGAAAAGAAATTATTATTGGAGCATGGGTTTCATGCTCAAGTTCTTTCATTTTATAGGTCAAGCACCCATTGAGTGCTTCTAGGGTTTGTCCTAGGTCTAAGAGTCATTGTCATATGTTGAAGACCCCAGTGGGCACATCGTATCTTGTAAAGAAAAAATGTTTTTGTCTTTAAAGTATTGAAATGCCCTCCAAGATCAAGTCGGCCTAGAAGCTGAAAAGTTGGCCTAAGAGCCACGTCTACCCCTTGAAGAGGCCTATATAAAAAGAGGAACTCCTCCTCCAAAGGATCACTCACTCATCACTCATTCTATGCGAAGAAGAGGTTGAAGGAGGGGACAAAGAAGACGTTGAAGGAAGTCGAATTGTTTGGGCTATTTCTCTCTCTCTTGTGCAAAACGAAGCTAGGGTTTTTGTGCAAGGGTCATCTTTGGTTCGATCTTGGAAGGAGGAGAGGAAAGAAGTCAAGCGAAGGTCTCTTAAGGCATCTCTCTAGCTCTAAGTCTCAAGGAAAGGCGAGCGAAGGGAAGAGGAAGGCTACAAGAAGAAGATCGATGTTTTCTAGTGTGGCAACAATAGTTGCAACAATTGCCGTGGAGACAAGATTTCAAATCTGTATCTGGAGGTCGAGGTTCTTGCAGCAGGAGGCTGAGCTAGTGGTTGATCTTGATCTTAGGGTATTTTTCTGAGTCACTAGGTCTTGGTATTCGTCAATTGACTGATCTATAAGAAGAGAAGAGATTTAAGGGTTTTCCCCTCAAGAAAAGGGGTTTTGGCATTGGCTTGCAGCCTATATACTGTGTCACTGTTCTTATTGTTTTGGTAGTTGTTTGATGTATCTCACATTATAATAATAAGGAACAAAGCTAATAAGGAAAAAGGTCAGACAAGTAGTTATCAAGTTAAAGAGAATTAACATATTTAGTGCCCTATTGAATTCTCAACATGGTATCAGAGGTCAGGTTATCTTAGGGCATCACGAAGATCTCCTCTACTGTGAAGAAGTTTATCAAGAAGATCGCAAGCCATCTCAAGGAGTATCTTATTTTCTTCAAAGAAGGTACCAATCAAAGAAAAGGATGAAGGTCTCTTCTTGGTTCTCTCTGGCACATTCCAAGATGAAGATATTTGGGTAATTGATAATGGTGCATCAAGAGACATGACTGGCAATTCCAAACAATTGAAGACCTTATCAAAAGGAAAATCCACCTATTCAGTGGAACTTGGAGATAACAAGCGCTATCATGTAAAGGGTATTGGATCAACATCTATAAATCTGGAGAATGGAAGCAACATCCACCTCAACGACATTCTATTTGTTCTAGGTTTGCATAAGAACTTACTTTCCATTTAAAGCTTAGAAGATAAGGGTGATAGAATAGTTTTCAATGTTGATTGATGGAAAGGTTGTTGTATGGAGTAAAGACTCAAGTATAGAACAAGAGAAATTGGCATTCGAGAAGGAAGACTCTACAGACTAATATCTCCTATGGCCCAAGCCCTAGTTCAGATCAAAATTAGCCCATGTGAACTCTGGCATAGATGATTTGGTCATGTACATTTCAAGATCCTTCCAACTTTAAGTTCCATAGTAGATGGAATACCTGAACTGAAGGAAGATCATGAAGGAGTATGTAAGGGATGTGCATTGGGTAAGAATACCAAGAGACCGTATGGAAGCAGTGCTTCACGGTCAAAAGAAATCTTGGATCTTATTCCCTCTGATGTATGTGGCCCTATGACTCCTAAATCACTTGGAGGTCATCTATATTATGTCACATTTATAGATGATCATTCAAGAAATACTTGGGTTTACTTAATGAAAACCAAGGACGAAGTATTTACAAAATTTCAAGAATTCAAAGCTAAAGTGGGGAACCTTACAGAAAGAAGAATCAAGATACTAAGATCTGATAATGGAGGAGAATATACATCCAAAGAGATTATAGCATTTTGTAAGGAGTCTGGAATTAAGAGGGAGTTGATAGTCCCATATAATCCTGAGCAAAATGGAGTTGCAGAACGAAAGGATAGATCCATTGAAGAATGTGTAAAAGAAATGTTACATGATCAAGATCTACCTAAGTTTTTGTGTGGAGAAGCCACAAAGACAGTTGTTTACATTCAGAATCAAAGTCCCCACAAGTCCCTAGACAACAAAACTTTGGAGGAAGTGTTCACTGGAGAAAAGCCATCTGTAGATCATCTCCGGATCTTTGGGTGTCCTGTGTATATCCATATACGTAAGGACAAAAGAAAGAAGCTGGACCCATTAGGCATGAAGGGAACATTTGTTGGGTACAAGTTACAACAACTCATCGAAAGCCTATAGGATCTACATAAAAGAAGGACATCACATAGAAGTCAATCGTGATGTCATATTTGATGAAAGCATAGCATTCAAGAAATCAAAGGAACTTTCCATAGACTTTGATGATGAAGAACTTCCAGTATTTGAGGAGGAAGTTGACAAGGGGGAAGAAGAATCACACCATGAAGAAGAAGGTCTTAGTGAGCCTGTTCAACCTATGGTCATCCTTGAAACAAGGAAAAGACCTAATTGGTTGAAATCTACACTACTTCATGCAGAAGGTCATGGGGTTGTGAAAGGATCATTTAGAGAAAGCAAGAAACCCAAGAGATATTCTGGGTATGCTGCATACATGACAAAGCTAATAGAAGCAGAACCATCCACTTTTGAAGAGGCTGTAAATAATCAAGAATGGAAAGATGCCATGAATGAAGAGTATCAATCTATAATGAAGAATGGAGTTTGGGAGATCATACCTTGGCTCGAAGGCAAAACTGTGGTAACTTGCAAGTGGATCTACAAGATCAAACATGCAGCAGATGGAAGTATAGATAAGGCAAGATTTGTTGCTAGGGGCTTCTCTCAACTTGCAGGCATCGACTACGAAGAGACATTTGCTCCAACAACAAGATACAACGATTAGTTCATTAGTCTCTTTGGTAGCATTGATGGGATGGAACATCCACCAAATAGATGTCAAGACTGCTTTTCTAAATGGCACAATAGATGAAGAAGTCTATATAGAGAAACACTTGGGATTCGAAGTTAAAGATAGGAAGGCATATGTTTGCAGATTGAAGAAAGCATTATATGGACTCAAGCAAGCACCAAGGACATGATATGCTAGAATGGATGGATACCTGCAAAGATTAGGCTTAACAAAAAGTTTTGTTGATCCAAACCTTTATGTCAAGGTTGTAGATGGAGAACTTGTAATCATTCTTTTGTATGTAGATGATCTTCTCTTGGCAGGTGTAGAAGGTCGAATTTTAGAACTTAAGAAGTAACTAGTAGCAAAATTGACATGAAGGATGTTGGGTTGATGCATTACTATTTGGGACTAGAAGTCTGGCAAGGACTTGATGAAGTTTATTTGGGTCAAGGAAAGTACGTGATCAAGATGCTGAAGAGGTTTGACATGATGAACAACAAACCTATGACCACTTTGATGATCACAAACTTGAAGAGATTAAAGAGTTCCGAATCAAACTCTGTGGATTCTTCCAAGTATAGAAAACTTATTGGCTCGCTAATGTACTTGGTGAATACTCGACTAGACATGCTTTGCAGTAAATGTTCTCAACCAGTTCCAAGTGGAGCCGAAGCATGATCATTGGATAACAACAAAACATATTTTGAGATATTTGCGAGGAATCATTCACTATTGTCTGAAGTATGATAAAAGGAATGATGTCCAACTGACTGGATATACAAATTCTGATTGGGGAGGAAATGAGCAAGATGGAAGGAGCACTACAAGAGGATGTTTCAGTTTGGGATGCTCAATGGTCTCATGGATGAGCAGAAAGCAAGACAGTTTCTTTGAGTAGTGTTGAGGCTGAATATGTTGTAGCCTGTGAAGTAAGCAGAGAAGTAGTATGGTTGAGGAAGTTGCTATCTACCTGTTTGAAGGACTGATGAACCCTACAGTGATACTTTGAAGTTTGTGATAACACTAGTTGTATACGTTTGTTTGAAGATCCAGCGTTTCATGGAAAGACAAAGCATATAAACAACAAGTATCACTATATTTGAGAGTTAGTACAAAATGGTGTGCTGCAGCGACAATATATCTCCACAGCTAGTAGCTGACATATTGACAAAGTCACTGCCGAACATGAAGCTTGTGTACTTGAGAGACAAGTTTGGTTTGGTTAATGTATCCTCCCTAATTGAGAGGGAGAGTTAGACACTACATTCATGTCTTCACTTGGGAAGGAAGAATAGAGGATTGGGTAACCATCTGGCATTCGATACTCTTTGAGAATGTGGTAGGGAATTCAAGACAAGATTAGTCATGGACCAATATTCTTTGAGGACTAGCAATCCAAGATAAGAATAGTTCAAAGAAGCTCATAATCGGTGAACATCCGAGTGGAGTATGTACCTTCAGAGACAATGATGATGGTGTCTATAAATCATTGGTCTTGCCAGCATTGTGCTCTGATCTTATGGAGAGATAGAGTTGTTTTTCAAGGCCTTGCTATGTGACAATGTTGGTTAATATGATGCTAGACAGATGGGTTACCAATCCGACCTTATGAGATCTCTTTAGATTGAGAATGACCATGTACCTCTTATGAATACCTCCCTACTTAAGAGGGAGTGTTGAAAAATGTGTAACTAGGTTCGATCTTCATAAGTATGATATGTGTTATTGTAAATTATTAATGAAAAGAAATTATTATTGGAGCATGGGTTTCATGCTCAAGTTCTTTTCCTTATAGGTCAGGCACACATTGAATGCTTCTAGGGTTTGCCCTAGGTCTAAGTCATTGTCATATGTTGAAGACCCCATTGAGCACATTGCATCTTGTAAAGAAAAATTATTTTTGTCTTTAAAGTGTTGAGATGCCCTCCAAGATCAAGTCGGCCTAGAAGCTATCAAGTCAACCTAAGTAAAGAGCCACATCTACCCCTTGAAGAGGCCTATATAAAGAGAGGAACTCGTCCTCCAAAGGATCACTCACTCATCACTCATTCTATGTGAAGAAGAGGAAGAAGAGGAGGTCGAAGGAGAGGACGAAGAAGAGGTCGAAGGAAGTCGAGGTGTTTGGGCTAGTTCTTTCTCTCTCTTAATGCAAAACGAAGCTAGGGTTTTTACACAAGGGTCATCTCTGGTTCGATCTTGGAAGGAGGGGAGGAAAGAAGTTAAGTGAAGGTCGCTTAGGGCATCTCTAAAGCTCTAAGTCTCTAAAAAAGGCAAGTGAAGGGAAGAGGAAGGCTACAAGAAGAAGATCGAAGTTTTCTAGTGTGGCAGCAACAGTGGCAGTGGTTGTTGGGGAGACAAGATTTCAAATATGCAGTTGGAGTTCGAAGTTCTTGCAGTAGAAGGCCGAGTTAGTGGTTGATCTTGATCTTGGAGGGTATTTGTCCGATTCACTAGGTCTTGGTATTCGTCAATTGAAGGATCTATAAGAAGAGAAGAGATTTAAGGGTTTTCCCCTCAAGAGGAGGGGTTTTGGCCCTGGCTTGCAATATATATACTATGTCACTGTTCTTATTGTTTTGGTAGCCGTTTGATGTATCTCACATTATAATAATAAGAAACAAAGCTAACAAGGAAAAAGGTAACACAAGCAATTATCAAGTTAAAGAGAATTAACATATTCATTGCCCTATTGAGTTCTCAATAGATTCATCCATTCTTTCATGTGTATTGTTTGAAGAAGTTTGTGGGATCAAATTGCAAAGTTTGGACCAACCTATCAAAACCTGATGAATAATGTTCCAGTTGACTCCAAATAAAAGCAAAATTGGATACCATAGGGTGCCAATTGCGCCAATGCATTATTAGGGGAGGGTGCCAATAATTTCCTCACCTTCAGGTTTGAGGACAACATCACTTTGGAAGGTGGAGGGAATGTTAGGATCCTACTCTAACAACTTACTTAGATACATTATTAATGTATGTGGCCCATTAAATAGTTAGTTAATAGTCTCTCATTGTAAAAAGGGTCCTCTTTGTTAGCAATTCCCAAATTAGTTAGTATACTCTCATTATAAGTGGGCCATAGGTAGTTAATATTCTCTATGGATAGATAAATATTGAGTACAAGGTTATGTAATGTGTTGTTAAGAATTTTGATTGTATTTAGAGCATTTCTCTTGGAGGTTGCCCCCTGAAAGAGGCATGTGAACATAGCTCTTTGTTTTATGTTATAAAAGAGATCTTTCATTGAGATTATCTCTCTTTTTTATTGTGTTTTTGGGTTTTGCACTATATTTCATGTTAATTATGCTACATACTCCCTACAAAGGGAGATCTTTGTAAGGATCTCATCAAGTTTGAAATGGCATTTGTTATAGGTCCTCTTGGGTTATCCAATTACCTCCCTTGCCTTGACTTAGGTTCATAATCAAATCCAACGTTTGGAATTTAAATGATGCTCAAAATTTTTAGCTTATCATAAATTGACTTTTCCCTTAATATGGTTTCAGACAAAGCACTACTATTAGGATTGACATTACCATCATATAAACCCAAAACACAACAGAGCACTACTCTTTGTTTATGTCTGCATGTTTTCTAATTAGGGCTATTTCAATCAAGAGTGGTGTTTTAGGAACAAGTATAACAATATATTTAATAGACTTGTTGGTTGATTTATTTAGTTATAGCTATCACCAATAAAATTAACAAAAATTAGTCAATTAAAAATAAAGTAACACTTTTGGATGACCACTAGAAGAAAAAACAAAACATAGTTGTTGGGAAAAAAACCAGTGTTATCATATTGCCACCAAAAAATACATAACCCTTATAAAAGTGGTAATATAATATACCACTTTTGGGTTTAAATCCAATCCAATGAACCTGTCAACAATACAATAAATTTTGTGAATTTTATTATCTTATCATTGGTTAACCTAGCTCTGTGTATGGTTTCAAACAAATCGTTGCTTCTTAGATTTTGACATTACCATCATATAATCACAAAAGCCTAGTAGAGCTAAGCAGAGTTGCCATTTTTTTCATGGATGTGTGTTCTCTAAGAACTTTTCCAATCAAGAGTGGTCTTGTTGGCATTCTAATTGATTTAGTCATTAGTTAATTTATTAGTTGTTGATTTTGGATTTGTCTTTGCTAGAGGAAAACGTGGTTGTTCAAGATTAAAGGAGCTTTGACACTCTTTATTATCAATCTTTTGATTCATCTTCAAAATTAGTTTGTGGAAAGATGAAAAATTGATCTTGTCGAGGGATTGCTATGTTGTACTCAAAATTCCAAATGTGATCAAGGGAATGACTAAGGAATTGGAGGACATCATGATGATGAACACCTATAATTGATTTGCAGAACAAATCACATTTTCCCGAGCTCATAGAAACCTCAAGATACACATAATTGATATTACATTAAAATAACTCTTTTTTGTGTCTATCTATCACATTGCACATTATGTCCACACAATTATTTAATGTGATATTTCTTTTTTCACTAATCTTGGAAAGTTCTTCAAGCAAACAAACTTCTTATATGACCAGATCTAGTCTCTTCCTAATTAAATGTTGGAGCAAATGTGTCATTTCTTTAATGCCGACATCTTTCAAGTAGTTCTTATTAGGCCTTACCTAGTGTTGAATTTTCTTGAACCTAGCATCTGACATTCTATTAACCTAACAGGTTACAGATCTACTGAATAAATGCACAACTAGGTTCTTAACACAATTAGCAAAAGCAAAAACTATACAACCAATCTCAATCACAAGTGACACAAACAATTTTTTCCAAATCAATAGTTCTTCATTAAATATGAACTTATTTGGGCTCTCGTCTTGGTATAATTGACCCATTGAGAAAATTACAGATCCAATATGCTCTAGATTTGATCCAGCAAATTTGTCCTCAATCTCCTTGGCTAATTTGAATTTCCAATGCTACACTTCTATAATTCCTTGTACTTGACATGCTAGAGTATCACACTCCTCACTTGAGAAAATCCCTCTCTCAATGGCTAGTGATGTCATATGGTATGTTTTTGTCCTTTCCTTGGCCTTGCTTTTGTAGCTTTACATTGAGCTAAATCCCTAACCCTAATCTCCAAAGTGATTGATAGTTGAGATTAGATCTCACTTCACTTTAGATCAACGATTGAGATTAAAACATACTCACTAGAGAAATTTACTATACTTTTTAAAGTTTCTTTAGTTCAATTAGCCAACTTAATTAATTATGTGATTTTCTTAAGTTTAGACTTAGGCTAAGTTACATTAGCAACTTGCTTATATTTGAGCAAGTGTCGTAAGGAGATAAGGGGCTACTTTTGCACGCCTAGAACTTACGTGTGTAGAAAATTCAGAAGACAAAGAAAAAATCAAGATCTTTTTCCCGAAAAGGGAAAAGGAAGTTCAAAACAGTCCCAAGGACCCCACTACCACAGTTCCAAGGACATAAAATTAAAGATAGAGAAAGTAAAAGTCAGACAAAACTTCATTTGCTAGCTAGTGGAACACCAAGGCATACAAAAAAATAGTGCCCACAAGGAGAAGCGTCAAAAAGGGGCAAAGGAAAGAGATCACAAGAAATTTTTAAAAAGAAAGTTGAAAGGGCGGAAAGTTCTCAACAAATATCTACTGTCCATTGTAATAGATGTGGCTCAAATAGGCACAATACAAACTAGTGCCCACATAGCCCCTTTCATATTAAAAGAGAAGAAGTTCATCTCTTAAATGAAGGATGTTGTGATTCCAACCAGAAACTTCAGATTTTGATAATGATTAGGAAGATTTCTCTATTATTGAACAGGAAGCTTTGTTGATTACTAATGGATGTTCTTGCACAAATCCAATGTTTGTAATTGCAGCGGTGAAAGCATCACTAGCATTAATGAAGAAGATGACAGAAATGAAGAATCAACACCTGTTCAGTAGCTAAAAGTTTTTATTGCTTAGACAAGAGGAGATGGTAATGCCCAAATGCTAGCACAGATCAAAGCGATGCCTGAAGGAGATATGAAGACAACACCCCTGGATTCATTTTTAAAGACAATGGCAAAATCCTGTCAGTCCTTAGAAATGCCCACTTCCCAACTTAGAAAGGCAAATTTTGTTGATGTAAGTTTTGAAAGAAACGCAAAATCATTTGTAAGGCACAATAGAAATTAGAGGACACAACCACACACATTAAATGATTTGGAGAAAGAAATAAATAACCTGAAAATAGAAGTAATAGAACTGAAGGCAAAAACAGAAGCCTTGGAACAAAGCTACCACACAGATGAATGGGCTAGGCAAGAACTAAAAGATCTCAAAACTCAACTCAGGCAACTTGACCGGATACCTCCTCCCTTAGAAGATTTTGAAGAAAATCCAAATATCAACATGTTTGATACTCAAACACATTGAAGGATTAAATGCAATGAGGATACTTGCTATTCAACACCAAAAGTATCATATCCTCATTAAGCTAAGAATCAAGGAACAAAGTTTCAAATTAAAAGCTCTGATAGATTCAGGTTTTGACTTGAATATTCTTAACAAAGAAATCATTCCTAGTCTTTATTAGGTTCACTCAAACCATTCTGCTGTTCGACTAGGGAATACATCAATGCAAATGGATTATGAAGTTCCAAAGGCTACCCTATGTTTTGATCATTATTGCTTACATATGAAATTTTATTTGCAGACATCCTAGTAGCCTACATCTTAGGGACACCTTTTCTTGCAGCAGTAGAACCTCATGGGTCTACTGAAACAAGAGATGGGAAACTAGGATACTTCATAACGATTCCATCTAATTTGGGGATGAACAAAAGCAGAACTGGGACCAGGGTTATCCTTCCATTTGTATCCACTCCACAATCGTCAACCATGGTCCAAGTGGCAGAAACTATAAAGAAGAAACAAAGAAAGTTCCAAGAGCCTAAACAATTCAAAGTCAATTTGAAGATTGAAGAGCAGTTGCAAAACAAAGAAATCAGAGCAAAAATACAGGGATTGCAAAAACAATTTGAAGATCAAGTTTGTTTTGAAATTCCTACTGCATTTTGGAAAAGGAGAAAGCATTTCATGGAAATCCCATACAAATCATCCTATGAAGGTGAACCATGCAAGAACAGAGCCATCCCAATGAACACTGAATATCAAGCGCTCTGTCAAGAAGAAATAAGGGGACTCTTGGAAAAGGGACTAATTAGAGAATCCAAGAGCCCTTGAATTGCTATGGATTCTATGTAAATAAGCATTCAGACCAAGTTAGAGGTGTACCTAGACTTGTCATAAATTACAAACCATTGAACCATGTTATAGAAGATGATACATATCCTATTGCCCACAAATCTAGCATTGTAAATAGGATTGTTGGAGCTAAAATATTTTCTAAGTTTGACCTAAAGTCAGGATTTTGGCAAGTAGCTATCAAGGAAGAGGACAGATTCAAAACTACATTCGTTGTTCCTATAGGACATTATGAGTAGAGTGTAATGCCTTTTGGACTCAAGCATGCACCAACAAAAATTCAAAGGTTAATGGATAGTTTGCTAAAACCATACTTTGATTGGCTCATTGTATATATGGATGATATTCTTGTTTTTTCAGATTCAGTTGAACAAAATTTTAAACATTTGAGGAAATTTCTCCAAGTTATAAAAGGATGCAGGATTAGTAGTCTCCAAGAAAAGGATGGAATTGTTTAGAACCTCAATTAGGTTTCTGGGGCACACAGTATCTAATGGCCAGATAACCTTGCAACAACATGCAGTGGAATTTGATGATATGTTTCCTGATAAAATAATAGACAAAACCCAACTCCAGAGGTTCTTGTGAATCCTAAATTATGTTAAGCCATTTCTACAAAGACTGTGCCAAAGATAGGAAGATACTGAATGAAAGGCTGTAAAAAAAGCCTCCAACTTGATCTAAAGCTTGCACCAAAGCTATAAGAAATATCTCGAAGAAAAGGTGTGAAATCTCCCCATACTCTATGCTGTAGATGATGAACTCCCCAAAATTTTCGAATTTGATGCTAGTGAAGCAAGATGGGGTGAAATCCTCACACAAGTAAGATATGATGGTCAGAAGAATAAAGGAAATTATTTAGTTTGCTTCAGGGACATGGCAAGAAGGAGAGAAATTATGCAACTATAGACAAAGAGATCAAGACTTGCTCTAAATACAGTTAATAAATTTGAAATCTCCCTGGTAAAAAAAAGACTTTTCTTGAGAACAGATGCTTCAACTATGAAAAAGGTCGATTAAAGAGATTAAAAAAGCAAGTGAAGCAAAATTCGCTAGATGGCAAGCTCTCTTCTCAATCTTTGATTTTGATATTTAACACATAAAGGGTAGCCGGAATTGTAGAATTTCTCAGCTGGGAAAACTTGTAGAAAAATTATTCAAGCAAGCGTGTGAAAAAATGAAGATCAAGCAAGCGTGAATCTAAAGATCATTGTATGGTCATTGTCACAGAATGAAGCAATAACTAAGAACATGTCAGATAGATTCCCGACAACGTGTCTTGGCAAAGATACAAAGAAGAGTGGAAACCCACTTGGCAGCTTAGGAGTATACAAGTCTTAGATATGAATCTCCAGCCCAGTACAACACTAACCCACCTTGTGCCAGAAGTGTGTGCTAGGTCAATCTCAACTATTGCAGTACCTGACATGGTATATGAATGAGGACCCAGAAAAGCTACGCAGGAAGAAGAAGATTTGACATACAAATTCCATGATATTAACATTGTTTGGAAAGAATACAATATCAGAATAGACCTAGTGCATAAATATCTGTCTAAATAGGCCTAGGATTCTTCGCCAATGGTTGAATAATGGTCATGTTTTAAAATTACTTGGCACTGATTATGATTATAACCAGTATAAGAACCTATCGTATGATCTACTATGCAAATATAATGCTAGAAAAACATACACAACTCTCTTAAAGCTTAGAGGAATAAACACTACATTATGTGGCCAATGACCTAACTAGTTCCTACACTGGTGGAAAACAGTTGGTGTAAATAGAAGTGCAGTGGACCCATGGAGTATTGAATATGAATATCAAGATTCCGGGTATCCTCTCAAAAAAAAAAAAGATCTCTAGTACACAGAAATTATGGATGAAAGACACATGATGGACATTTTCATAAAAGAACATCATCAATGGCTCGTGAAAATGAAAATAACTGTACAAAATCTACTAGGCAGGCCTATAGTTGTCAAAAAAATGTTCTCTAAAAGATGGGACACCATATTCTATAGAGGACGATATGCCGACATAGATATGAATTTTGACTAGGAGAGGGGCCTATGCTCTCTAAACCATGTCTTTTCGAGTTTGTACGTCATTGTTTTGTCATTTCAAAGTTTGTATATGGTTGCTTTATGGATGATTCCTTTAGGACTCAGAGGACTTCTCTGACTAAAGGTGAGGATTGACACACATCCAAAGGAATATACAGAAAAGCAATTGGTCTAGTCTGTCAAAATCCCTACTTTTAGGACCATTCTTGCGTGGATTGTCAGGGAAGTCAAGATGAAAGAGTGCTCGAGTTCTCTTTGGAGTTCGATAAATAAAGAGGTTAAACTCATTCTAGGCATTCAGAGTTGGAGAGGGTCATTAAAGAGTCAACAGAGAGTCTGTTTTTGAGTTGGTTCTTGCCTTGCAACTACGCTTAGTGTGATCATGTATGCATCTTGACCAACCTCAAAGACAAGTCTAGAGTAAATCCGACAAGCCTGCGCATGTACTATTTAGCCATTCGACTTTGTTAATAAAAGAATTTTTGAGATTGTGACTCTGGTATATTATTCCATATTTTAATTATGCACAAAGTTCATCTTGAATTTGCTTGAGGTTCACTTAGAGTCCTGGATCACTCATAGCACTGAGTCCCGTAGAGGCAAGAGGCCAAGAAGAGGGAAGTTGCAACGAGAGTTCATAAAACTGCAAAAGATTGTTAAAGTTAAGCTCATTTCCTCTTCGAGGGAGCCTTTGAAATACTTAACGATTTTTGCGAGGAGCAAAAAATTGAAGAACACACTTAAATAGACAAAACAAAGAAAAGGTTTCATGACGATTTCAACAAAGGTTTTCCTACACTATACCTACCTTGTTATACAAATTTCTCAAGGGAGTCAGTCATATGAGTATAGAGCCCCTTTAGAACCATTATCAAAGTCCAACTACACCAATTTCCAATCCAACTAGGAAAAATTTGTTGACGATTGCTATAAAGATACTAAAGAAGCATAGGATTACGTTTTGAGCAAATGAGGTTGTTTGTCGAAAATTTAGGTGTTGACCAAGACTAAGTTGGGGTCAATGATGGGGTGCAGATGTTGATGAGATAAATTGAAAAAAAAGGAGAGACAAAAGAGAAGAAAGAAGTCGATTGAAGTCGAGGAGCCAACATGAGAGGAAGACGATCAATTGGGAAAGTACAAGGGTATATTCGCGATGAAGAGTTTTTGATAAAAACCCAATGGCGAATGCAACAATATAAGCGACCAACCAACATCCAGAAAATTAAACAGGACAAAAGACAGAAGAAACAATAAGAGACACGTGAGGAAAGAAGCTTCCAATAGTCAAACCGAAAGAAAACTTTGTTGTGATAGATTGAGGATGCCCAAGACTCATCCGAGGTTGCCAAGGAGCACCCAGATTAGAGAGGCGTAGACCCGACAACGTTGATGCGAAGTGATAGTCTACAATTAAGACTTATTCCAAGAAGGCATGTAGACAATATGGAAGTTGATGACATTAGACTTGCAATACCACGATCTCCCATAGCGAATATAACAAGTCCCAGTGTAAGAAGCTTCCTAAACCAAAGGTTCCATATTGACTCAAAACATTCCTCTATTTGGTATAGATGAGATGACGAAGGAAATCTAAAAGATCGTCTCCTAATAGAAATCCTAGCATTCAAGAAAACTTGATAAATAATGAATAAAATGATGACATACTTCTCCATATTAGAGATATGACGAACATACCCCATTGTCGAAATTAGTAACTGTTAGTGTCAGTCTTGAGCCCTCCATCGGTGATCAACAGCTCTTTGCATATGCATAGGTAGGTGTCTCATTAGCATCAGTTTTGCATCCCGTTAGGCATGCCATAACACTGATGGAGGAGCTAGTTTTTGTTCCCTTCTTGGCTTTGCTGGAAGCAGGTCATATCATTTGAATAAACTTGTGTCACACTTGTTTTATTTTTGTCTTGAAATCCCAAGTCTAGGTCTAGGGTTTCAGTCAAAATCACTGCAAGGTCATGAGTCAAAGGTCTAATAGTCCCCAGCAAGCCAGAAGGAGGTATGTAAATATGTTCCATTGATATTTTTCATCAGCTACAGCGCATTTATACCTTGGATTTAAAAACTCTGTTTTTAAACCCAAGGTCATGTGAAATTTGAAAAAATAAGGAAAATTTTCAAAATTCTTCAGAATGCCGGCAATAACCCTGTTTTCCTTGCCAGAGTCCATCAGATTGTCAACCTGCAAAAAGAAACAAGTTAAAGCACTCAAAAGATCAATTTCAGGCAAAGTGAAACTTAAAACAGTGTTAAAATGAATGTCAAAACATACAACATTAGAAAGTGGGTTTGATGATTTAATTTTTTCTAATGTGGACCTATAAAGACTAAATTTCCCTCTACATAGCCTCATTATGCATTTGCAAGCTTGCAAAACACAAGAGAGAGCTCAAAGAAGGCGATTTGCAGGGGTCATTTCCAAGGGGCGCGACCACTCGAACCAGGTGCGCGACCAGTTGGGTGGGGCGCGACCACTCAGCGCCACTCCGACAGTGCATTTTCAGAAGGGGCGCGACCACTCGAACCTGGGGCGCGACCACTCGGCCTGAGTTTGCCAGAAACCCTCCAAATCAATTAAATCGCCCTCTCAAGTGCCAAATCGATTGAGGTAGGTTCTAAATTCATCAATGATGCCAAGGGATGATTAAATAATGAAGTGTCTAATGGTTTTATCATTTAAGATTTGCAAGAGAATGGTAAATTTGGCTGTTGTTAATGTAGGCATTATGCTAGGGTTTGTGTGTTTTCTCAAGGTTTTAAGTCCCTCTTATCCCCTCCTTGTTTCCTTTTAAATTAAATTCACAAATGTTAATATATGTTTATCTCTTATTTCAATTGCAAGAAATGCTAAATTTGCCATCCCAAATTCCTAAAAAACCTATCCCTCCCCAAATCCCTTTACAAAACCCTAATGCCCTTTCATATTTTACCCAAACCCTAATACCCTCCCCACAAAAAACAAACTAAATGGACCAACAGCAAGGAAAACAAAAGAATAACAAAAATATAAAAATATTATGTGAAAAGAAAAATAGCAATAATATGCGAAAATGACCAAATATGAACAAAAGAGATATTGCTGTGTATAAACAAAAAAGAAGGCATGCTGCTGTTATGATATCCATAAAAAAAAAAAGAAAAATAAAAAAGATGCAGCTATATATATTTAGAAATGGACATATTGCTGTAGTTATGGTATACAAAAATAATGTTGCTGTGTCTCCCAAACCAAACTCTGTTTTCCCTTTTACTCTTTCCCTTTTGAAGTTGTCAATGAAATCCCTTTTTCTCCTTTTGACAAAAATATAAATGAAGCCCTCCCTCCCCTATGACTAAATGTACATGAATCCCTTTGAAACAACAGAGTTTGCCTCATGATGTACATTAAAGGACAACAACTCAAATGAACAATGCTGTCCCATACCCCTGTTGAAATGTATGTCCTTTCCCTTAGTCACTATCATACATGTTTTCCCTTATGATAAAATCCTAATAAAGTATTTCGTTGCAAATGATTTCCTGAAAGATGAGATGATATGTTTAACATTTTGTGAATTATCCCTTAAAATCCCTGTTTTTATATATTTTCCCATTCCTTATTAAAAATCCCTCCCCTAACATTTCCCTTATGATTTTTTCCCCTTGAAAACAGCATACTTCTCAGCATTTTGCAGGCAGAGGCAGCAGTTCAACTTATCCTTCAGTTTGCCCATCTTGCTCCAAAACCATGTCAAATACCGAGACTTATGAGCAAGGTGATGACCATTCATCATCTACAGAGGTGGAGGTACAATAGAGGCCTCGTAAGGGGGGAAAAGGTGGTCATCATAGGAGACAGGAACCCACCTCTTTGGCAGAATTGCAGGCCTGCCCTTTGGCAATGAATGGTTTCCGTTATATGTCATGTTTTCAGTTCTATGAGAGGCTTGCTCAGATTCAGCATCACAGGGAGTTGGCACGTTTATTTGTTTTACACCTTCATGATGGGCAAGTCACTCTTGCAGGGGTGAATTTTGTACTATCTCCAGAGATGATTTCACAGGCTACCGGGATACCAAATGTGGGAGAGGTGTGGCCCAAGCGCAAAATGCTGGATTTT
>APFE031611762.1:0-16001 GCA_000404065.3 Pinus taeda
TTCCAAAGCTTATAACCCTTTAAACCATCCTTATACCCAATAAAGATGCACTTTCAGATTTACTATCCAACTTGGTTCATTTCTCCTTTGGAACATGTACATATGCATCACATCCAAATACCCTCAGATGTGAAAGAGAGGGTTTCTTACCAGTCCATACTTCTTGTGGAGTTCTTATCCTCCAACGCTGATGAAGGTGACCTGTTGACCAAGTAACATGCAGTATCCACCACCTTTGCCTAGAATTCCTGTCCTAACCCAGCACCACTAAGCATGCTTCTTGCCCTTTCCATCAACGTCATTCATTCTTTCTGCAACTCCATTTTGCTGAGGTGTATATGGATTAGTCTTTTGTCATGCTATACCACACTTCTTACAGAATTCTTCAAATTCGTTGTTGCAAAACTCTCCACCATTATCTATCCTTAGCACCTTTATCTTCTTCTCTCGTTGATTTTCCACGAGAGCTTTAAATTCTTTAAACCTGTAAAAGGCTTCAAATTTATTCTTAAGGAAATATATCCATGTATTCCTTGAGAAGTCATCTATAAATGATACATAGTACACAGACTTACCCAGTGATGGAACCTTCGCAGGTCCAAACACATCACTATGCACAAGCTCTAATATTTTTTTCGCCCTCATACTACCAGAGGGGAAACTCACCTGATTTTGCTTCCCATATACACAATTTTCATAGAAATCAAAATCCAAAGAGCTATTACTCATACCTTCAACCATACCTTTACCATGAAGTATTTCAAATCCCTTCTCTCCAATATATCCAAGCCTTTGATGCCACAACATGGTCTTCTCTCCAGAGACCACTAGATTTTCTGCTCCACTTTCAAGAACCATGGAACTATTGCACCCATCAACGATAATGCTACCTTGCAGCTTGTATAGAGTTCCAATTCAAACTCCCTACATCAGTACTAGTGCCCCCCGAACCATCTTGGAAGTATCCTTCTCGAACACTATTTTTACATCTACATCATCCAACTTTCTTACAGAAATCAGGTTTCTGGCTAATGCAAGAATATGCAGAACAACCGGAAGTGGGCCCTCATCCTAAACCAAAAGCCCCTTTTAAATTTAACCATGTTTGGTTATACGACCCTGCCTACATTAGCTTGGTTTCGGACTTCTGGGCTGCCAACCCGATTAATATATTTGATTCATTGGCTAAAGGTTTCTGTAATATTTTGTCCAAGATCAAGCATCTAAGGGAGAACTCACTACTATCTCACATTGAATCTGTGTTGATCTCTTTTCTCGACGAGAGAAGCTTGGGGTTTATTACAGCTAAAGACAAGTCGCATCTAATTGAATGTGTATTTGTGATTGTGTATGATAATCGTTGTTGTTTGGACTTTAGTTACATAGTTGTGCATTTATAATGAATATGGATAACATGTTTGATATGTACTTTGAAATGTGTGTAGATTTTCTTTAGCATATGGCTTGATTTACTATCTACACTAATTTTGTATGTTTGGATATTTACAATTGTCTATGTATGATGATCAAAATTTGATATGCAATGTTTGTATGTATTTATAATTTTGTGTGTGTAGTAAGTAGATTTGATGGGATGTTTGTGTGTTTTTGTATTTGCAATATTTTTTTATGTTTGAATGTTTGTGCATTTCAATGTGTGTTATGTTTGTGTAGTTATTATGTGTATTTATTGCTTATTAGATTTTAAATTAAAAGTATCAAATAATGCATTGATATAGATAATTATAACATGTTAATTGAAAATCTTAAATGTTAAATCAACTTAAAGTTATGTAAATGCATTTGACTTAATCAATATAATATTTTTCCAACCACTAGATTTTGTGATAATTGCGCAATTTTTGGATGCTTGTTTAGTCGTTCACTTCATGTATGATCAAGTTGTATGTCATTGATTGATTGGTGTATGGTAATTACAAAACTTTTTGTATGCCTATTGAGTGATCGAATTTTTGTATGATCAAGTTGTATGTTTTTATTGTATACATTGATTGATGTGTTTTTATATTACTTTGTGATGATAAATTTAAATGCATAATTTCGTGTAATGATTGTCATTTGAGTTTCATTTATATGATTGTGTTTTAGAATGAATGTGTGACGTATTAATATGTATTTTGTAATCATTAAAATCATATTATTCACCACATCTCATCAAGTCTCAATGTCAATATTGATAGTAATATAATATTAATTGGTAGAGTCAACGTTGATTAATAGGGAGTATTATCCTAAGATGAGAATTTATGTTTTCAATTTTTACAATACTACAAATTAATTGAGAATTAAATTCAAAAGATGTTATACCTAGACATTTAAAACAAGACAATATTGCTCATCAAATCCATGATACAATGCCATGAAATATGACATCCTTATTGTCCATGTGATCTACATACTTCATCAAGATGATCTCTGTGTTTTGGAACGTTTGCGAGGGATTCAAATCATATGCAACAAGAGAAGCCAGTCTAGTTGAATCTCCTAATCGACATGCCATATTCATTGGTTGCATTTGCTCAAAGGACCTTTTTGTACCATAGATATTTTCCAGAAGAAGCTTAAGGGTATTATAAACACAAACCAAGTTTTTCTACCTTCCTTGATCCCAATAAATTTCTCATCACCTAATCTAATCCAAAAATAAATGTAGATGCTCTAATTCCTCTCAGGGGAAATGTAATCCCTACATATGGAGGAAATCATATAAAAAACTTGAGAAACTCTAGGATATTTTTGTATGAAGTGTCTACTAGTTTATTGATTTCTACCAAACATCTCTATGATATAAAGTGTCTATTGTGCCAAATTTTCTCACTTGTAAGTGAATAGGGTAAACAAACCCATAATACCATACATGTTCTCCCTATTATGTACCTAAGCACCAACAAGGTAAAATTTGTCCATCAGAAAATAGTTATAGGCTTCAAATTATACCAAATGAGTCAAATCATGCATAAACATACTTGCTAAAGCCATTATATATTAATTGTTGAGTACATATCAAATTTTATTAGGCATAATAACGTCTAGACAACACGTAGGTGTTGGAAATACTGAGAGGGGGACTGAATCAGTATTTCTTTCCAATTGTTACTTTTACCAGTTAGATCACTTATATTTAGAACAAAAAATGAACAGTAGAAATAAATTCCTTTATTAATATAGTCTTTACAATGAATCAAGTGCAATATAGGTAGGGATAAAACCCCAGAAGAAGATGCCCAGGCTCAAACCTAGGATGTACCAAGCACCTACTTGGACTTTAGTGAGGCTTCGACCTCTAGTGCTTTGACCCTATCTTATCCAAGGCACCAACCTTGAGTTTAGGAGCACCAAATCCAAGGACACCAATCCTATAGCTTCGCTTTGTCAAGATATGTTTGGTTTCACGACTCCCAAAGTCTTCTTCACCGAGCCCTATCAATCTTCAATTATCCCTTCACTTAGTCTCCACATCACATCATCATTGACAACCTTGTCATACAAAAAGTGTCACCACTGTTATTCATAATACCCAATCAATCTCTTCAAGTTACCTCATCATGACATCAACACTGCATTGTGATCTTCAATACAACACTTCAATGTGTCTTCAATGAACTGCACCAAGTTCTGCACCAGCTCTAATAATATTTACGCGCCTTCTTCAAATCTGGTCCAAGGTTACTCCCAAAGATTACTTCAAGTTACCTCGAAAGTCTGCACCAAAATTTGCACCATGACTTATGCACTGCACCAATATTTCAACACCAGATTATCTCAAAACTACTGGGCCACTGCTGCACCAAGACTTCAACACTAGATTGTGACAATTATTCTTTACAAATGTCCTTGCACCACACTGCACCATACCACTATTCAAATTGTTCCAATACTTCTACACAAGGATTTATACACCATACTACATCTATTCTGCACCATACTTCTTCATCAATTCTGCACCAATATTCTTGCACTAAGACTTCAACATTGTACCAATATTGTAGTACTGCACCAGGACTTTTGCAACACAACTTTACCAATGTCCTTCCTGCACCAAAACTTTAGCAATAATATTATGGCATCATGCTACACCAATTTACTGATCTGAATTTTGATATGCTGCTACAAGCCCAAATATGATACCTCAAGTCCGAATTAATATGCCACTGCTCAATGCTTCATTATACTCCACTGTGCTATCTTTAGTTCATGGTTGCTTGACTTCACTGTGCATTAGGATGTTTGTTGTTTTTGTCATGAGGAGATATTTATCTTCAAGGTTTCATTTGCAAGTGTATCTACCGTAGTCGAGGCTTGAACCAACACACAACCGGAATCCAAAAAAAACTATACAATCTGCAATCCAACACAGTCTGAGGGTTAATACTCCAATAAAATCTGAGGGCTAATAATCCAAAACACCGTGATTACCATCTCATCCTACCTACTCCACAAATTGAACCAACAGTTCGAGGTTGGTGTGTCCTTGTTTGGTGCACAGTTCAGTATTGGTGCACAATTCCATATTGATTTGATTCCTTAAGCAAAGTATCTGTTTGTAATTAGCTTTAATGATCCCTTGCTTAAGTTCTTTAGATTGTACAACAACACCTTTCCTAGCATAAGCTGCTTGTTTTAACTTCTCAACTATAAAAAGAGATTTATCGCTTTTGTGTGATGAGAATGTACAACATATTCAACTCCTTTTTTGAACAAGTGATACTGATTAGTTTTCCTGTAAAAGATCGTTTTTATATCATATAAATACGAGCTGCCCAAGACCATCCCACGTGTATCTAGTTTTACCACATCACATGTCACCTTATCCTTAAATTGAGAAGTTATTGCAAATGGTAACATGCATTGCTCAGTTACTCACAATTTATGATTTCTTCTCATCCAAATTAAAGTGTACTGTTTATGATGCTTTATGGTTTTCAATCCCAATTGCTTAACAGCTTTTTCTGAAATTAGGTTAGTTTGAGATCCACTATCCAACAGTGTGTCGATCTTTGTATGTTTCATAACAACCCTTATATGAAATAACTTTCCTTTAGAGTTGTTAGAATCATTACCTTTGTCGGATTTACCAGTGATAATCAATGATGTGATCTGTGTCTCATTGCATGAATCTAACCCTAGGCCCAATGGTTTCATTGTTGCTGCAACCTTTTTCTTCCCTATTCTAGCCCACTTTGGTTTATTTTCTGGATGCCATTGCCAACAGTGATCCTCGTCATGGCCCTCTTTCTTGCAATTTTTACAAGAGATATTTTTCAACCTCCTTCTTGGCGAAGTTTACTTACTTCACTTTCCCTTTTCCCTTGCTTTCCATTCTGGCTGTCGATTCTGATGATACCCCAACTCCCAAATTACCTGCTTCAATGTAAGTCGCTTGTCCTACCACTTCATCCAAGTTAGTAGGACTGAACATAAATACAATATTGCGAACATACTCAGGTAATCCTCCTATGTCTTTCATTATATTTTCTTGAGTATACAAAGGAATATCTAGAATCAATGCCTTCTTACAAAACTCATTTGTATATTCTTGCACTGAATGACCTTTCCTTACTTTTAGTCCTTGCCATTCTGTTAAATATTTTTCCTTATATCCCAATGGATAAAATTGTTTTCTAAGTGCAGTAATAAAATCAAACCATGATGGAAAAATCTTACCGATATGCTAAGTGCCTTTCGGTAACTTACTCTGCCACCAGATCAATGTTGTGCCTGCTAAACGAAGTGATGCAAGTCTGATTTTGACTTCACCTTCAGTGATCTATTGCACACCACAGTAGACCTCCATTTTCCTTACCCAGTTGTCAAGATTATCGACATCAACTTCTCCATTGTACATGGGTAACTCAAACTTAACATCGAGTTTCAACAACGGTTTCGAAATTTCAGGTGGAGTCAAGAGAGAAGTGATAGGGTCTTTTTGACCGCCTTCATCTTCTTTTCCAGATTGTGATGTATTTCCTTCTTCATCTTTAGACTTTGTTGTCTTAAACTCTCGATCCATTTCTTCGACCATGGCTCACAAGGTCATGAAAGCATCTATGAAACCTGCATCAAATCCAAATGGATAATCACCGCTTCCTTCTTCAGCCATCTCTTGTCCTCAAGTTGTCCTTCTCCTAGAGCCAACCTCTGGATCTCCTGCAACAAGTTATCCTTCACCAAGCTTTGATTTTTTCTTGGTGATCATGCACACTTCAAATCACAATTAACAACAACCTGCTCTGATACCAAATGATCCCAAAAAGATATTTAATTGAAATTGTGATTTATTAACTGTTAGAAAGTGTTATTACATGATTTAAAAACACCATTAAATACATAAGCATGGATAACTGTTAATAAATTTTGCAGCATATTAGAACAGAAAACCATGAGAAGAAAAGTGACACAAGAGATTATTAACAGAGTTATCTTCAAGCCTACATCTCCAAGCCTTGGTCTTCAATGGGGAGGCCTCTATATTAGAAATTCAAAGCCAAAAAAATACATCAAAGCTAAATCAACTAGATCCTTGGCTGGTACAGTTGTGTTCTACTCGATCTCAAAAATCCAACGCAACTAACTACTCAGAAAAAGACCTCTTACAACTCCCGAAATAAACCTACAAAGTTTTGCCTCCAAAATCCCCAAAGCTGCACTAAAACTCTTCTCTACTCTACAAAATGTCACAACTCCTCTCCACCCTTCATGGCATTACATTACATGTATATATAGTGTTGGTGACTAACTTTAATGGCAAACATAGCAATGTATTAAATTACATTTTTCATTGTTATATCCATATACAATATTGTTTAGAACCGGACCAAATATTACATTCGGTGCAATGGAAACTATGCACATATAAAAAATATACTATTCTTAACTCGGCGCGTTTATCCCATGGCATCCGACAGTGTTAAACCATAAACTTGATTCACTATTTCATTTGTCGTTTGTGAGCACCGCTTACCATATGATTTCACAGTTTAATATTAATCCACCACCATAGCTTCATAACATATGTTGTTGACATGGTTTATAACATATGCGCCATTCCATTGTTTTATAAACCAAATGCGCACTACATGTTTAATATTTGTTATGTGTGCATTTTAATAGATGGTTTTTGTTGCTGCTCCAACCCGTCTCAATGCAGGAAGTAGAAGATGCATGACCCAACTCAAGGATGGCAAGGCACCAGGTCCTGATGGCTTCACCACCAACTTCTTTCATGAGTTCTGGGAGCTCATCAACATAGAGGTTTGGGAACTAGTGGAAGAATCAAGATCTATGCACTGGATTCTCCCCTCCCTAAATGCTACTTTCATAGCATTAGTCCCCAAAGGGGATGAATCAAATACGCCAGACAAATATAGGCCGATTGCGTTATGCAATGTCATCTACAAACTCTCTCCAAAGTATTGGTGAACCGGCTCAAACCTCTACTCCCTCTTCTCATCCTGCCGGAGCAGACTGGATATGTAGAAGGGCGTCAGATAATGGATGGCATTATTCTTTCAAATGAATTGATCCACTCCCTGAAACTACTCAGAAATCCAGGTATGATTCTAAAGCTTGATCTCTCCAAAGCTTTCGATAAACTTAGTTGGGAATATATTCATCAAATGTTATTGGATTTTGGATTCAATGCCACATGGACAAGGTGGATAATGAATCTCATCACGTCTCCTTGTTTCTCGGTCCTGCTCAATGGTTCTCCCTCTGCGCCCTTTCGCCCCTCTAGAGGTATTCGTCAAGGGGATCCCCTATTCCCCCTTCCTTTTTGTCCTCATGGCAGAAGGACTTAACCGTCTACTTCACCATGTTATCTCCTCTCATGCTCTAAGGGGTATCTCTCTACATGGTCTCCATCCTTTATCCCATCAACAGTTTGCAGATGACACAATGCTTTTTGGTCATCCCTCATCCCAAGAGGCAAAAGCCTTCAAATCCCTGCTCTCTCTCTTCTCTGAAGCCTCTGGAACCTCTATCAATGCCTCCAAATCCCAACTTTTCTTTTTCAATACCCTAGTCACCACTCAAAAAAACATTGCTCAAATTTTGGGATTCTCCATAGCAGCGCTTCCCTCAAAATACTTTGGGGCTCCTCTGCTGGACTCGGCCATTAAACATGCTTCCTGTTGGACGCTTCTCAACAATTTAGAAGCAAGACTTTCTTCCTGGACTTTCCGATCACTCAACATAGCTAGCAGACTCATACTGATCAAATCTGTTCTCCAAGCTATGCCTTTGTATCTTTTCTCTATTTTGGCAGCACCCAAATGGGTTCTCAAGGCAATCCGCAATCTTCAAAGAAGTTTTCTATGGGGCTCCACAGGGCTCAATAGGAAATGGGCTCTTGTCAATTGGAAAGAAGTCTGCCATCCAAAATCAAATGGTGGGCTCGGATTAAGGGATCCTCTCCAAAGCAGCAATACAATGGGAGCCCGGATATGGTGGAATTGGATTGCCAAACCACACATCCCCTAGGCGCGGCTCTGGCAAGAAAAATATGTGCCAGGAAGTCGATGGGATGATCTCATAAGAATCAGCCCTACCATTCCAAGATCCATGATTTGGAATGCCGCCAAGCTTCACAGCGCCTTCATACAAGAGCATAGCTTCTGGGAAATCCACTCAGGAACCACAGCTAGGTTCTAGGAGGACTCATGGCAGCAGATCCCGAAATTGGCCTCTCTCTTCCACAAGCCAATCTGGCAGGCTTCTATGCAGCAAGCCAATCTCACTCATGTTTATCAATTCTGGCAGAAGCAACCATCTCAAGAATTTAAATTATGGAAACCCGCTAACACCTGGCAGACTAATTAGCAAGGAGAAACCTACACAGAAATTGAACATGAGCTAAATCATAGAAGAATCAAGCACTCGAATCAGCAGGACAAACTAAGATGGGGACATACGCCAAAAGGCATGTTCACCACCAAGGAAGCATACCAATTACGCTACTCTAACACTCATACAGCAAAGGACCAGCTCTGGGATCAGGTTTGGCAACCAGGACTCTAGCCTAAGGGTTCCACCTTTCTATGGCTCTTAGGTAAGAGGCGTATCCTTAGGATAATCTACAAAAAAGGGGATTCATTGGACCATCGAGATGTCCCAACTGCAATCTCAACTCAGAAACCATCTTACATCTCATGGACACTTGTCCACTAGCTACTCAGTTATGGGAGAAAATTGATCAATGTAATAGAAGATCAGGAAAACGACAGGGGGACATAGCAGATACCATAAGAACATGGCCAAATCACCCTTTCCATAGCTCTCTGCTAAACTCGTTGTGGAACATTATCCTAGGCTTTCTCTACTGGATACTATGGAAGGAAAGGAACAATAGAGTCTTCAACAATAACAGCAGGCCGATAGAAACGCTATGGCTTTTCTTGAAGCAAAATCTCCAAGAAACTTTGGCTATTTGACATTGGCAAGACACAGATTTTCGGAACTCTCCTCAGGAGCGCCTCATCATGAAATCTTGGAATCTCGATCTGTCCTACTTGACCCATGTCAAATCCCGTCCCCCAACCAGTTCTGCCTCCCCTCTCAAGTGGTCCCCTCCTGCCTCAAGCTCTTATAAATTGAACTTTGATGGGGCAGCCAAGGGCAATCCTGGGTCGGCTGGTTATGGAGGGGTCTTCAGAAATGAAAAAGGAGCAGCATTGCATATCTACTATGGAACGATTGGCAAAGATACCAACAACTTTGCGGAATTGGAAGGTCTGTGGAAAGGGATTTGCATTGCAGACCAAAAAAAATTCTTCCCGCTAGAGGTAGAGGGAGACTCCCTTATCCTAATTACTACAGCTACAAGGATTCAAGCAGGCACCTCGGCAGCTAAGATAGCTTCCAATTGGAGGTTGCTCAGTAGATTGGAAACTTTGGAGGAAAGGCTCAGGCGCCCCCATAGTATCATCTTCAGGCATGTAAGACGCACAACCAATAAGGTAGCAGATAGATTGGCCAACCAAGGGGTCAACCAGCAGCTCCCTTCCTTCTCAAGTCCTCTTAGTGCCTCAGATGATGCACAACTCAAACAGGAATGCACTTCTTTGGTGCTACAGGACTACTCGATCCCTGCTGCAGGTGTTTGAAATGAGACATGGTACGAAGGCAGTGCGTCAACTGGGAAGGTGGCATCCCAGTTGCGCCATATGTTATTGCAATGGAACGACACGTTGTCCTCGCACACCTACATTAAATGCATCATTCACCACACCTCTCCAACTCCCAGTTCATAGCACGATGGTGGTCCGGTTGTTCGTCACTCCCGCGGTTCTGCTCCAGGCCTTCAGCTCTATAATGGTTGCTGCTCTGGGCGATTCTCTGTGCCATTTAGTCAGCATGTCTCTGCTAGCTTGGTTCTACCGCTCGGCTCTGGCTCCAGAGGTTCACAGTGTCACTTGGTCTCTATTTCCGTCTCACTCGGCGCATCCACTCCTCAGGCACCTCCCTCTCTGCATTCACCTTTGTTTCTGCCTCTCTCTGCGCATCAGTTCCTCGCCCCTCTGTGCTTTCACCCCCCTGTGACATATCCTGGTTCATCAATATGCCGCGCGAAAAACTTAGACTAGTGAGTAGGCGGGGCGGCTCACGAGGTCGTGCCATTCATTAGCACTCCTCCACCATCTCGGACCCATCCTCGGACGCGCTGGAGTCTGGTCGAGCTAATTACTTGGCTACCACAAGTGGCAGGGGAAGAGGTAGAGGGCATGCTAGGAATGACGTCTGTGAGCACAGTGCACATCCCACTGCACGTTTCCACATTCCATGCTCCCTGGTGAACTCCTCCTTTATAGTCTCAGTCACGATTCAAAAATGTGAGAACGCGGCTCATCTCGAGGCCTCGGCAGAGCAGAGGCGGGCCAATCCCAATGTCGACCAGCACCAAGTCACAAGAGGCTTGTCCGCTATGAACCCTGAAGCTGATGCAAGTCCAAGCGCACCGGCAAGAGAAGCGGTCCATCCGTCAGACTCAAGTGACTCACAGCAATTTGGGTGCAAGATTGTTGAGGAACAACTGTCTACCTCAGTTGACCAATGAACCAGCCAACGCCTCAGTTTTTGTTCTGCAGCCAAAGTAGGAGTTCGCCTCCCTTTCAATCTATTGTATCCGTGCATGTTTCAGGTCTTTGTCAACTCGACTTGATGGAGTCTGTCATTGTTTTGTTTATGTTGGAGTCTGTTTTAGTTTTGTTTATGCTGGAGTCAGCAAAGTTTAACCTCGTCATGAATTTTTGCATGGTTATTTTTGGGGTTTTTGGAAAGGTTAATATTCCTGAAAGTTATCCACTCTAATGTAAGTCTATCGCTGGCTCCATAGTCAAGATGATGAGAATTACTCTGTCAAATGCCATCCTCCAGGCAAGAATCTTCGAGGCTTGCCTCGCTGTAACAATTTTTGTATAATAATAGGAGTAGACCAATTGAGAAAAAAAAATATATGGATTTTGTTTTCAAATATAACATTATAATAGATACATGCCATTGCCATGTAAAAATCACCTTTTAACCTGTTATTTCACGTTGCAACCAACCTTGAGATATTACCACTATAATGAAGTTGGAGATCTGCCACTGAGTTGAACTTGTAATTTTGCCATGTGTCGAGCAGTGAAACATTGTTTCATCACAAACTTCCACAAGAAATTCTTCATTCATTTGGAGTTCAAATTCACCCATTCAAGTTGCATTGGAGTCATTTCTACGAGCTCTACGCAATGGTGATCCTTCCACTCGAATCTAGTAACCTTGAATTTTAAGCTTTTTCTAGATCCTTAATCATCCATTGATCAATTTCAGATCATGCAATGAGGCTCAAGGGTCTATTTATTATCGGAAAACATGAGAAAACCCTAAACAACCAAAACCCCAACCCCAAGAGATGTAACACCAAAAGTTTGTGGGCTCGTTGGGGTTAGCTAGGCAACCAACTTCCCAGGGTCGTAACTTGGGCATATTATCTTCATTTGGCACAGACGATACCTTGTTGGAAAGGTCTCCCTGAGTACTACATGTTTCACCACATACCCCTCCCTATGGCTATGAGCCTGTCGCCAACCCAAAAAAAAAACGTTGTTTAGGGGGTCAAAACTACTCTGAAAGTTTAGGATCTGAAAAACTACTAAAAATATTAAACGCTAAAATAAACAAGGAAACAAATGAAACTGACTGGGGGATCTAGGTGGAATAGGAGGGTGACCACCAATATCCACTTGGATCATTCTTGCCCCCTTAGGAAGCAATGGTCCCCATTGCATGCAGAGCCTCCATGAGGTGAGGAAAGTTATGTTGAACTTGGTCCCTGGCGAACCACTTGCCCTGGTGAAGGAGTTGGCCTACTTTGACAACGATATAGTTGTATCCTCAATTGGAAAGTGTTCTTAATCTGTTTGTACATGATCTAATCAGTTGTGGCATGTTCCATGCAGTTTGGGTTGAGCTATGCTGGTGTGAGTTGTTTTCCAATGTCAGATGTGTCCAACAATGGTGGAAAGTATGGCCAAAGGCGATCTCCATTGAACACTCAATGCAAACCAAGGAATAGTGGGATGCTGAGCTCTAAGGCATTGTCACTGACGGTCTTGGTGATGGTGTATGGCCCATATCGGAGCGAGTGAAGCTTGCGGTGGGGTCCAGCAAGGCGCTCCTTCTGCAAATGTAGCCAAACTTTGTCGCCCACTTGGAATTTGAGTGGCACTCAATGTTGATCATGGTGCTTCTTGTACTTAGCATTGGATTTATCCAATATATAATGGACCTATTGGCAGATGTGTTGAATGCACTCAATGAAGTTGTTAGCCCTTTCATCTTCGGACTGAACGTGAGTCGATTCTACCTAAGGGGATGCAAATGGTATGGCCACATCAATGGGGCATAATGGTTGAAATCCCAACCCTACCTGAAAGGGGTTGTGACATGTTGAGCTATGGAGAGATCTATTGTATTTTTGTTGGACATAGGGGAGACTTTCATCCCATGTGTGTGGATTCTTCGAGTTGTACATGCATAGAATGTGTATGATCATCCTATTGACAACCTCTTGTTGACCATCAGTTTGGGGATGGAAAGTCGTGGACTTAGTATTTTTTGTATCCAGCATCGACCAGAGACTTTACCAAAATGCACTTAGGAATCTATTGTCTTGATCTGAGACAATCGATTATGGGATCCAAAAGTGTACCCATACTCGCTCAAAGAAGAGCTTAGCAGTGCCCTTTGTTGTGATACTCTTCTTGCAGGCCATCATGATGGCCATCTTAAAGAATCTATCGACGACCACGAAAATGAAATCATTGTCGTGCTTACTAGAAGGAAGGCCCGACATGTAATCCATGGAGACAGATTCCCAAGGCCAACTAGAAGTAGGTAGAGGAGTATACAGGACTTTCTTCTTGATGGGTGGTTTGGCAATGGCGCAGGTGGTGTAGGATCTAATGTACTTCCCAACATCCTGAGGAAGTTTCAGCCAATAAAAATACTTTTGCAATACCACCATTGTTTTCTCTACTCTGAAATGTCCAGCGACTCGACTATAGTGTGCCTCCCAAATCATCTTGGCACGCTCACTTGAAGGAAAACGTATGTGTCCCAAGTGTCATAACAGTGCATTTTGAAGGTGAAAATCTGGAACTTCCTTCCCTTCTAGGAGTGTCTGGTATATGTTGTCGAATTCTGGATCACTCTTGTAAAGATGCGGCCACCCCAATGTCTCATGCCCACAAGAGTCTAGCATAGTGATCAGCGCCATGACCGATGGTCGGTCGAGGCAATCAATGACATTATTTTTTTTCACTTCTTGTACTTAATGTTCAAATGGAATTGTTGCAAATAGGTGGACCATTTCTAATGGTGATCGTTCTGCAACTTCCCTTGTATCTATATGAACTCTAGATGTCGGTGGTCTGTATGGATGACCATTTCCTTCCCCATAATGTAATGCTTCCATTGACGATAGGCCTTCATAATGGAATTCATTTATTTGTCGTAAGTGGGGTACTTTCGGACTATGTCTGAAAGTGTCTCACTGTGATAAGCCATTGGATGACCATGCTGAGTAAGAACCACACCAATAGCATAGTTGGAGGCATCTGTCTCAATCTAAAATGGTTGTTGTAGGTCTGGTAATGTGAGCACTGGTGCATAAAAGAGGTTATTCTTTAACTCAGAGAATGCTTGTTTTTGGGTTTCCAACCAAAAAAACTTTGCTTTCGCTCCGCCCTTGGTGACTTGAATTAAAGGCCAAGTGATATGAGAGAACCCCAACATGAACCTATGCTAGAAAATGACAAGACCCAAAAAGTTGTGGAGCTCTGTTAGAGTGGTTCTGGTTGGCCAATCCCGAATGACTTGTATCTTTGATGGGTCCACATGTACACCATGCTCATTAATGATGTACCCCAGATATTGAATGTAGGTTAGGACAAAGGTGCATTTCTCCAAGTTAGCACATAGTTTGTGTTGGTGTAGGGTTTGAAGGACTTGTCGAATATGGTGGAGGTGCTCTTCCCAACTCTGGTTGAAGATCAAGATGTCATCTAAATACACCACCACGAATGCATTAGTGAAGGGTCACAATATGTCGTCCATCAGTCTCATGAAGGTTGCAGGGGCATTCGTCAATCCAAACGGCATGACCAACCATTCGAAAAGGCCCTCCTTGGATTTGAAGGCAATATTCCACACATCGAAGGGTTCGATAGGAACCTAGTGGTAACTTGACTTCAAGTCAATATTGCTAAAAAATTTGGCCCCCTTGAGCTAGTCCAGAAGGTCATCAATCTGTGGGATTGGGCACCTATTCCGGAAAGTGATCTTGTTCAGTGCCCAATAGTCAATACACAGCCTCCAGGTCCTATCCTTCTTCTGTACCAATAAAATCGGGCTCCCACAAGGTGATGAGCTTGGCCTAATGTGCCCTTTCTGCAATAGTTCCTGAATCTACCTTTTGATCTCATCATTCTCCATAAAAGAGCATCAATAGATTGGCCCATTGGGCAGTCACGCACCCAAGCTCAGATCGATGGAGTGCTTGACCTAAAAGTGCAGAGGTACCCTTGTGGGTGAGGAAAAAATATCCTTGTACTCCTCCACGGCCTTGTCAATTTGTCGTTGTTGTGTAGACTAGCCCTGCCTAGAAGTCGTGACCACAACCTTCTTCTTTCCCTTAGGGCGAATCATAAAAATACAAATTTCCTAGTTTGGGAAATGGTCTTATTGTGGTGATCAAAGAGATGGCAGTAGGCAGGGATACCTCCAGTATCCTGTACAACTTATTAGCCAAAGTAATAATCATAGAGTGAGGCTTAGACTCATATACAACATGTCACTTCCACAAGTATGGTTGTCCTAACAATACATCACAAACTTCAAAAGGAGCAGTGTCACACAGTACCTCATCCGTGAAGGGCTTGATGCTATAGGGAAGGTGACACTGTTGGTTGACGCAAAGATCTCATCCTTGGTGAAGCCACCTGATGGTGTAAAACTATGGATGTGTCGTAGTCTTTAGGCCCAGCTGCTTCACAACCTCTTTTGGCTCCAGCTGACAACAATGAACTGCAGCAGAGAACCCTTCACCCACATCTTTGATTGGAAGAGGTCTTCCCCCTCCTCTAGATCTTCAGGCTCAATCTTCTGGATTGTGGTGGTGGCCACGATGGCACTATGCTCTACATTAATTATCTTCTTCCCTTTGTCAGATCCCCTATTGGGTTTTGATTCAGAGTCGTAACCTACGTTTGATTCGGAAGCCTTCAGCTCGGCAACCAGTGACTGCTTTTCCCAACACTTACTTGTATTGTGAGTGGAGCTCTTATGGAACTCACACCATTTTCCCATGTCCTTCTTCATCTTGGGGGTGTTGTTCTTTTCTTGCGGTTTTGGCGGGTTGTCCTGGGTAGCCTCGCCTTGGCTTTGTCCTTTGTTCTATGGTTTGGAGACGTCTTTTTCTTGCTTTAGATTCGTAGATC
>APFE031611769.1:3278-101191 GCA_000404065.3 Pinus taeda
TATATATAATTCTTTAACTGTGATCATCTTCCATACATTTCACCTGAAAACATAGAATATATTCTTAACGTATATAGGATGTTAACAACTTTTTTTGGTTGTTACCAAACCTCTTCAAAACCCGCTCACATATAAAACGAATTGTTATACAAAACAAAGATGAAGGGATAACAGCATGGCAAAATACCTTCTCACTTGATAAAACAACTTGTTATAGAAACTAGGTTGAAGGACACACTCCTGGAATAATAAACACGAGCAGTCTCGTTGTATGACCACGAGTAGTTGGTGTTCTGGTGGAGTCTACGGAATTAGAGAAGAAGTTAATGATCATGGGTAAAGCTTTTCTAGATTTACACATTAGATTTTGTATAAATATGTGTACTATTTAATGTAATAAACAAGCTCTTTCATAGAGTTTTCCGTGTTTCTGTCAGAGCCATGTTCGAATAAGCTCACTTGAGCTCTTGCTCTACGCTGTATTCATAAGAGTGTTTGGAGTGTGTGATCTCGTTTATCACAGTTAGTGTTGTTATAGCTCCCATCATGAGCTTGAGCTTGAGGAGAGAGAGCTCGCTGTGAGGAGAGGTCGAGTGGTAATTAGTTCCGTAAGGCCAATTGTTGTGATACGTGTCTGAGTGTAGAGAGAGATGAGTTGCATGGAGGTGTGTTAAAATAAGAATTGTGTGTTGCGTGAGGATTCGCGAGGGTTCTGTAAGCATGGAGTCATTCGTGATTGACAGAAGAGCTATGAAGGTGTGGAATTGCTAATGAGCGTTGAATTGAAGTTGAGCTGTTTTCAGAGGGGAATATTGGTTTGGCGTGTCCCTTCTGCAGTTGTTGGGGGATATTAATATGCTTCCGTCTTTCTTGATGTGCCTTAAAAGATGTGTGTGTTTTTAAGAGTTATTGTCATATGATAAATGGTCGCATCGGACTCGTAAGTTGTGATTAAGTCAACGTCAAAACAAGTATATTGTTTGGTTTTTGTCACCGTTGTTGTCTGAACTAAGTCCATTGGAGAAGCTGTGTTTCTTTAGATTGCTCTTCATAAACACATATTACGAAAAGGATTGTGGAGTTTGCAGAGGCTCATGCAGTGGCCAAGGAGGCTTGAGGAGCGGCTGTACGGGTGTGGCAAGAGTTGTTGAGAGAAGTCATTAAGTCCCTCTTTGTGACCATAGTGAATACTCCTCCATTTATTGAGTGTTTCCTTGAGCGCTGTCTAGAAGTGTTGTTGTCCTTCCTTGAGCGCTGTCCAGAAGTGTTGTTGTCCTGTTGCGGGTAGAGCAGCATGAGGGATGGTTGTTGTCTTATTAGAGGAAGATGCTTTGTTGTGGATTTTTTGAACACCCACCAATTATTGTGTGTTATGCAATGAGTCTCATGTGTGGAGCTTTACCTCCCTTTTTCTGTTTTCTGCCGGTAGGTTTTACATGTGGAGAGATGTTGGTATGAGCTGTGGGTAGCTAAGACACATGGCACTCTTAGCTGGGTTGAATTGTTGACTTGGCTTTGTGAGGAGGAGTGAGTAGAAGATGGTGTAGATGTTGAGTAAGTTTGTGAAGTAGGTCAGTGTTCCATGTTGTGCTTGAGTTGACATTCAACCGTAATGAGATGTGGCCTAGAAATTAATAGTGAGTAGAGTGGTTGAGTTGTTGTGCATGAAACATTGTGAGAATGTTGACTGAGTGAAGCTCTAGTTGTAGCAAAGAAAAAAAAATGTCATAGTTCTGTTTGGTAGTGGGTTAAGTAGAGTGTAGAGTCCAAAGATTGTCTTACCATGACACCCCTTTTTGCCTATGTTTCTCTCTTTTCTTATATTTACCACCTAAATAATTCCATATCCATAAGGTTTTGATAAAGGTAAGCAATAATATGTCTTCTTCTTCATGTTTGGCTATACACCCTATTGTTTTGTTAAAAAATGCAACGCGCTACAAAATTGGTCCATCTCCACAACGAATCGAGATTTCTACAGCTGTCTCCATTGTTTGCAAGGTTCACAAGCTCTAGGTGAGCTACTAAAGATATGGGTGGATAAGAAATTGTTCCCTTATGGATCCCTTCATATCCCATATCCCATTGAGCCAATTCCTCGAGATGACCGCATGATACCAAGGTCAAACCCCAAAGTCAACCACACGATTGTTGCCAAAACGAAATCCGAGTTCAATCAAAACCTTATTGATTTGCTTTCAAAATAGAGAATCGAAGATTCAACAATATAGTTAGTTAGAATAAATATGTTTAGGCTTAAATTACTCATGATTTTTATGCCAAAGAATTGTTATAAAAATTATTGCATGATTTGGTGCAAGTGAGATGATGTAATTTTAGAACACTTTCTTAAATTTCGTTTGCAAGCAATAGAACTAGTTTTCTGTGTGTATGCATTGTGATGATTTGAGATTTTCGGCCAATTTATGGAGTGCCCCCTATGACCATTCTTTAACGAAATGTAATTATATTTCTTTTCAATCCTTTAAATACTCTGTTTTTGTGTGAGAAATACAGTATGATGATTTCGCGAGTGAATCGTTATATGCATGAGTACTTCCATCTACTTTATACCTAGTTTAATCTACTATTTGAATTTCTTTTTGCCTTGTATGGCATGGTTCTTTCTTTTTCTTTTTATCTAGAGTAGTCCAATTGTGTTTACTTCATAAGTACAGATGATGTTTAAAATATCTTGTTTGAATGAAATTGAATGAGTAAAAGTATGAGAGCCTTCTTCTTAACAATTGAATTTAGACAGTACTTCTTAACAATTTGATAAAATAGATTTCTCTTGCACTTTGTAAATTAGAGCTACAACCTAAAGATTCAAGACAAAAATCCCAAAATAATCTAACATAAGTAGAATTTAGAATCACTCTCATATCATCCATAAATTAATTCAATATAGAATTACTCTTGAGAAATTAGCTGATAACTTTAAGGATTGAGACATTGATATAATCAATGACACTATCTACATACTAAGTTCATGTCCAGACCCTAACAAAAACACAACTACATAAGGAATAACTTCTAGCACAAAGTGCACCTGTACATCGTAAGTACATGTACCGTGTTTGACAATTTATGATTGACAATTTAAAGAGATTAAATTGGCCAAATATTTTGGCACTGTTACTGGGGAAGTACAAATAGAAGTTATGAAAAAAATAAAACATTGATATGCATAGGAATAGAGACTCTCGAGGTAGATTTGTAGGACGAGGAAGAAGTTTAATTCCCACAAATCCACTCACTTCACCTAGATTTCAAGAATCCACACCACCTACTCAAACCCAAATTCCTTTTCAAGGTCGACAAAGGCTTCCTCAAATCTCAAGATCAGAAATCCAATCCAAAAGTTCACCCACGTCCTTTAGTGAAGTTGTAATTGAAGAAAATCATACATCCCCAACTAGAGGAGTAATTTTCTATCCTCCACTCATGAAAAAAATTTGCGAGAAAACTTAGAAGTTCCTAGTGGAGAAGAGGTATCAGAAACAAATTTTGAAAAACCATTGACAGAGCAATGAGAGAGACTATATTAGTTTTGAAGAATCTATCATGGTTGAAGAAGGGGAAGGAGAAGTATGCAATGTCCATGGCAGGGAAAATAGGATTGGAGGAAGAGGTAGAGGTAGAGCTTGAGATAGGAATAGAGGAGGGGGTGGAGGTAGATGAAACCAAGATCCTTCTGGATTCCCTATTCTTGTTGAAGATACAACCCTCACATTGAAAAATATATCACCGTCAATTCTTCCTAATTTCCACAGAAAAAGACATGAAGATCCACAGACATTTCTCTTTGAATTTGAAGTATTATGTAGATCGTATGAATATTTGAATGATGCTCAAAAGTTACAATTGTTCACTACTACATTAAAAGACTCAACATTAAAATGGTTCATAAGTACATTTCTCTTTGATTTTGAAGTATTATGTAGATCGTATGAATATTTGAATGATGCTCAAAAGTTACAATTGTTCACTACTACATTAAAAGACTCAACATTAAAATGGTTCATAAGTCTAGACTGGATTCTATAACAGCATGGGGAAAAATGAAAGAGGCTTTCTTAGGCAAATATAGAGATTATTGTATGCCTAGTAACCTTAAACGTGAAGTCTTCAAAATGACACAAAAAGAAGATGAAAATCTTGAATACTTAGTAGAAAGGTTTGTTCACAATGTTAAAAGAGAAAAAATTGATAATTTGCATGAAGAAACCTTAAAAACCGTCTCACTTAGACCTATTAAAGATGAGTGGATCAATCTCCTTAACCTAACTTGGAAGGGAGATATTCTCCAACTACCATTTGTAGATATTTGTGATTTATGTGTGCATATCTCAAGGGGTAAATCACGAGTTGAAAGGAATCCTAGAGACCCTCGCTCATCAAGAATTAACAAATGTGCAGCTGAGAGAGTTAGCAAGGAAGAATTACAAAATTTTCTTGATACCTTCAAAACAAATATATTAGGGAGCCTATGTGAGCACATAAACAACCTTAAAATACAAAACAAGAAAAATTATGAAAAAGTTGCATTATCTATCTTCTATCCCAAATGTTGGAAGAAACATGCTCTAAGAGAGAGTCCCTTAGATTCAAAAGCCATAGAAACCTGTGTCATATGGGCAGATAATCATGATATGAAGGAATTTCCATCCTTACCATGTCTAAAGGCTGTGTTTAATGATGAAGGAATATGAGAACCAAAAGACCCTCTCTACTTTATAGCCAAAATACCATGGAAAAATCTCCAACCAAATCAATCACAAGGATTTAGACCATAACAATTTTCCCACTCTTCACAAAATAATTAGAATTTCGCCTTGAAGCCTTGGGCTCAACCACAGTCACAATATTGGAATCAAGGATGGCAAAATCCTTATGGAGCCTATGCCCAATATCAATAATACCTACCATCTTACCTTCCACCACAATTTCTACCACCATCTAATAACATTCCCCAAGCTAACCAATTACCAAAAATTCAAGTTCAAAATCAAAACCCACAACTCTCCCTACCATTTCCACAAAAACCAAATCAATTACCCGCTCAAACACTTTCAATCCTAATAATAAAATACCACAACAACCAATATACAACATGGTGGGGCAGAATCCTCAAACTTATGTAATAACTCCACTAGACCTAAATAATGTCTAGTTAAGGTCTAGAATAGTATTACCAAGAAAACCCCCTACTGTCATTCAAGAAACAAGATTCGATCTTCAAAAACCAAAAAGCCAATCAGAAGTAGGGGAGACCTCTCTCCCTGAGAAGGAGAATAAACAAACAGAAGAAGTTTTGATAAACACTCCCATCATAGAGCAAGCCTTGGTATCAATTAGACCACCTTTCCTTGAATGGTTGAAAATTGATGAAGGAGTAGAAAAATAAATTATCTTGTGTGATTATAGTATGATGGATGAATTGAGAAATCTTTGCATTAAGATTCCTTGATTACAAGACATAAAAGAAATACCAATTTTTGCAACAATAATTAAGGGACTATGTACACAAAGATTAGGGAGAAAAAGAAAAGACATAAAAAGAAGCCAGTTAGTTGAAAATTACAGATTTTATGATGGGGAAGACGACAATTCAAAAATATTTAGACCAAGGAAGCTCCATTGTAAAAATTCACATCACTGGAACTGAAATACAAAACAGTGATTGATCTAGGAACAGCCATAAACATAATGAGTAGACCAGTTATGGACACACTTAGGCTTCCTAACCTTCAATACACACCAACCTTATTGCAATTAGCAGATAGGTCTATGATTAAACCTGATGGTGTGTTGGAATATGTTTCTATATCCTTAGATTGTTGGGAATATCTTATTGATTTCATGGTCTTAACACCTAACAATAATTTTGGAGGACATCCATTAATCCTAAGAAGGCTTTGGTTAGCTACAGTTGATGATTTCATCGGTTGTATATCACGTGACATTTTTATCTCAGATGGAAATTCTACAAATAAATTTACATTATATCCTCCTGCAACAACAATGATAGATACAGAAACTGATGAATGGATAGAAGATGAAGAAGATATACAACCTATTTTTACTACTAAACAAGTAAAGGAGGAAGACCAAATTCTAACTTTACTGGAAAATAATGAGTCTTCCTCACATTATGACCATAGTCGCAATTATTATCTGTCATCTAAACAAGTATCATTTCTCTCCATGGAAAAGTTCAGAAATTCCTAGTTAGAAATTTTTCCACGAAAAACCTTAAATGTCAATGAAAACCTCAAAGAAGTGCAAAAGAATTAGTTGATAGAAATTTTACAGAAACACTCTTCTGATTTTGAATGGGAATACACTGACATGAAAGGGACTAATCCTAAAAAATGCATACATCATATCTACATTGCACAAAATGAAAGACCGGTTAGGCAGCCTCAACAGAGAATGAACCCAAATTTAAAAGAAATTGTTAAGGAGGAGTTGCAAAAATTATTAAACATAAATTTCATCTATCCAATATCTGACAGTGAGTGGGTTTCACCCCTAGTAATCCTTCCTAAGAAAAATAGAAAATGGAGAGTATGCATCGATTACAGGGAACTAAATAAATCAACATTAGAAGACCACTTTCCACTACCTTTTATAGATCACGTCTTAGACAAATTAGCAGGAAAAAATTATTTTTCCTTCTTGGACGAGTTCAATGGATATAACTAGATTCCAGTAACCCCTGAAGATCATGATAAAACCACATTAACTTTCCCATGGGGAATTGATGGTTACCAAGTACTTCCCTTTGGACTATGCAATGCTAAAGGAACATTCCAAAGAGTAGTCCTTAGAATTTTCTCTAATCTTTTTCATGATTGTGTGGAAGTGTACATGGATGATTTCACAGTTTATGGAGATTCTTTCAATGAAGCACTGGAAAATTTGGAAAAAGCATTAATAAGATGTAAAAAACAAATCTCTTATTAACCCATGAAAAAAGTTTCATGATGTTTAATGAAGGAATTGTTTTAGGTCATCACATTTCACGAGATGGAATCATGGTACACTGATCTAAAGTTGAATTCATTTCTAATTTATTAGTGCCCAGTTGTCAAAAGGATGTTAGAAATTTTCTCATTTTTACTGGATTTTATAGAAGATTCATAGAAAACTTCACAAAAATTCCATCCCCACTCTTTATATTGCTCACCAAGGACTGTGAATTCAATTGGGATTCTGAATTTCAAGGTGCCTTTGAAAAAGAGAATTCCTTAAGCACCTATCTTAAAAGGACCTAACTCGAAATTTCCTTTCCATATCTCAATGGATGTTTCAGATTCAGCCTTAGGAGTTGTGTTTGGACAAAAAGATATTGCTCCTTATGCAATCTATTATACCAGTAAAAATTTAACTCCTTGAGAGTTAAATTATACTATAACTGAAAAGGAGTTTTTAGTTGTAGTTCATGCCATTAACAAGTCGAGACATTGCATAACTCGCTATGAAACTTTTGTTCCCAGAGACCATTCTACCGTTAGGTACCTAATGAATAAACGAGTCACTAATGGGAGAATAAACAAATGGCTCTTACTGTTACAAGAATTCAATGTAACCATTCTAGATAGGTCAGGAAAACAGAACACAATTGTCGACTTTTTATCTAGAATACAAGATGAAAATAATGATCAACCCGTAGAGGATAAATTTTCTCCTGAGTATCCTTTTGCAGTATCTACTAAATCACCTTGGTATGCATATATTGCTAACTATTTAGCCACAGGAAAATTGCCATTTCATTTATCTCCTAGAGAAAAGAGAAGAATAGTCCACTATAGCACATCTTATTCCTGGATAAATGAAGAATTATACAAGACATGACTAGATCTCATGATCAGAAGATGTGTTCGAGAGGACAAAATACCAGAAATACTTAAAGCCTGCCACGATGAGCCATATGGGGGAAATTTTTGTGACAGAAGGACTACTTACAAAATCTTTCTTTTAGGATATTATTGGCCTTCCAATTTTACAGACACCAAAGAATATGTTAAAAGATGTGAGAGTTGTTAAAGAATGCGCAAACCCACTCCTTCACATGAAATTCCACTACAACCACACGTACTCATTGAACCATTCGAGAAGTGGGCACTAGATTCTGTTGGACTAAGCAGCCCACTTTCAAAGCAAATGAAGTATATTCTTGTATGTATTGATTATGTCACTAAATGGGTGGAAGGTAAAGAACTTCCTTTCGCTACTGAAAATGTTGTAGTTTCATTTCCTTTTGAGGATATTTTTACTCATTTTGGTGTTCCAAGAGAAATTGTAACAGATCAAGGAACACAATTCACATTGAGATTAGTACAGAAGCTTGTGGATCAATACAAAATCAAACATCGGAAGTCTACCCCATACCATCCACAAGCCAATGGACAAGTTGAGTCCACAAATAGGGTGATTGAAGCTATCCTCACCAAGACTGTACATATACATAGGAAGGACTTAGTGGAAAATCTTTGAGGAGCTTTATGGGCCTATAGAATTAAATGGAGAAATACTACACAACACACTCCCTGTGAACTTGTTTATGGGAAGCAAGTCTTACTTCCGAGAGAGTTCCAGATCCAGACCTATAAGACAGTAGTCCAATTAGATCTTCACTTATTAGAAGCACAAAAGCAAAGGATGAGACAACTAAATGAACTTGATGAAATGAGACAAGAAGCCTTCTAGAGATGTAGCCTAGTCTAACAACAAAGATCTAGATGGCATGATAAGTACATTAAAGAAAGGAAATTTATTGAGCAGATTGAGCATTACTCTGTGATTCAAAATTCAAGAATTTTCAAGGGAAATTCCAAACTCGCTTGCTTCGACCTTATGAACTTGAAAGTGTTTTTGACAATGGTGCAATTAGAATCAAGACTATTAATGAAGAGAAAATTCTTGTATTAGTAAATGGACATCGACTGATATTTTTCCATAAGCCATTGAAAAAAGAGGATTTTGTCAAAATGTTCCAAGATAATTCAGAACAGGAAATGATCAAGAAGAATTCTTCTTCTTTTCCACCTTAGAAATTTTTACTCAGATTACTCTCTAAAAATAATGATAATAATAAGTAAATTATTATATATATATATATATATATATATATATTATATATATATATATATATATATATATATATATATATATATATATAAAGTATAAACATGAAAAGCAACTTGAGGTTGGTTTATCTATACAAAAAATTTAGAGTGAAAACCAATTTTTGTTGGCACTTCAAATTTACCTTTCAAAAAGAAAATAATAAAGTTCCTTTATTAAAAACAAATCCCTTCTAAGTTGCAAAATCAATAACTTGCCATAGCTTGGATAAGTTTCCTTAGCTACAACAAGTTTCTGTAGCCTAATAATTTTGTTTTAGCCTACAAGGACACTTGGTGATTTTAATTGAAAGATAACTAACAAAGCAAAGTATGTGCAAGAGATCTCAGAACAACAAACAAGGTTGGAAAATGTGGATCAAAGATATGTGTAATTTAATTTAGTAATAAGGATTAATATATTTCATATATGGCTAAGAAGACATAGTACTACCAAAAATTGAAACCAAATCATATAATTTAAGGGTCATGGCCACCTAACAAAATATCATAAGCCACCAATTAAAAGTCATGTCACATCCTCATTCTAAATCTGCAGAAGTAATTACCAAATCATCATTTTAAATAATCTACGGTTCGATTCATTCCCATAACCCTTATTATAATTCACATGTTTTTACACTCCTGTGAACTTTCATAGCCACTCCATCACTCCCCCACTTAGAAAAGCCCTACCAACACCATTCTCTTGTCAAGGTAACGAGTCTTTGAGGCAAAGCATCCTCCATAACCGGGATAATTGTTCGAACTGAGCCAAAAGGGAAGAAATTCTTGAAGGGATACCCTCACACCAAGGAGCTGATGCAAAAGAAATAATGGCTACAGTTCATTGAAAAATTCAACGGTTTTCACAAGGAAGTAACCAAGACATTTGAATGCTTATTTGATGGAACTGAAGCTGAAATAGGAGACATTAAGATCACCATAATAGAATCCATGATCACAGAGCCTATTGAATTACCAAGGAGCATGGAAAAATGGTTCAAGAACAGGGGAATTAGTAGAGAATATTGGAAGGTCTTCCTCAAAAATCCAAATATGGACACCACTATCTTCAAGAAATGTATTCCCACCATAGCCCTAAAGAGCAAATGGAGGAATTTATTACTTATACTTCAAAAATTTGTCACCTTTGAGGGTATGTTTGGGTATATGTATTTTTACCATGTTAGGATGATGATGCATTTTCTTGAAGATCACCAAATGAATCTTCCTTACATTCTCTTAAATAGTCTCAAGAAAATGTCTACAAACGTTCAAAACAGAATTCATTTTATAGAAAATACCATGTATCATCATGGCCTGATAAAGATATTAGTTGAGTTCCATCTTGAGAGTCTAGGGGATAAATGGGAGAGTTTCCTAGTTAAGAACCATTTTGAAGAAAGATCCCCAGAAAAAGCGAGCAACAGTAGCACTCTGAGAGGAAGGAAGAGAACGATAGAAGGGGTAAAAGAGGAGGAACCATAGACTAACCCAGAATTATAAGAAGAAGATCTACCCATAGTAGACATATTACAGAGAATGAGAAAGGGGAATCTTAAAAGGAAGAAAGTTAGAAGAAGAGAAAAGGAAATACCACAAACCAACACCCTTCCTCAAGAAGAAAAATCACAAACTAAAAGAAAGAAGGTACAAGGATTACAAACCTCATGATTGAGGAGGAGAAAGAGGTTGAGCATAGTCCAACATACAATCTCAAAAGCTACAAATGATCCAAACATGGATCGTGGATAAACCTCTAAGTCTAAAAGACTTCATGCAAGAGGTGAAAGGTGCCAAATGGCACAAATCCTTTGTAAATCAAAGGAGAATCAAAACCACAGGCCACTCTCAGAAATAGTTTCATTGCGGAGATCTCCTCAATTTGAATCAAATGAAACTTGAATGGGTGAAAATGGACTCCAGATGAAAGATTTATTGTAAAATTAAAATTTCCCAATGTCCTTAGAAAAGGAGGCAATTTCATTAAAATTTGAACTATATTGAAAAATTTGATTATAGGCTCATGGGCCAATCCACAGGTGACACATGGCAAGCCAGGATTGGGCCATGTGGCCCACTCTGATTGGTCTAAGAAGCATTGATATCACAATGATGGATGGCTATATAAAGGAGGAACCATAGGTCTTAAGGCATCGCGACATGCAATTGCCGAAATATCACATCGCTTAAAACCAGAGGGAAGGACTTACCCACAGGCACGGTGACTTGCTAATGTGCAATCACTGATATTGGTGGATCGCAATCGACACGGGCATAGACCATTATATATAGAGGCCTCAGACTTGTGTGATCTGTGATTGCAACTTGTCGCATTATAGTATCGTGTCGGCAAAACATATGGAGGCGGGGCCAATATGTTATAAGTTATATGCCCAACGCAACTAGTCGGACCCGACGGTAATATAAACCTGATTCAATATATTTTGAAATCCATTAAACACCATTTTTAATGTATTTTCATAGTTTTGCTTATCAAACGAAATGAAAAGGATGCAAGTCAACTACAATATGTGATAGCGATTCCTAAGTAGACCCGATAGGGATATAAAGCACAATTATGAATATTTCAAGTTAGGATGGATAGTGCTTTATGGATTTTCCCGTGTATAGTAGTGTTTTTCTGTGAAAAACATAGAGCAACCGTTTGAGGTGGATTCAAAGCACCGGTGGTTCCTTCCATTATGTAATAGGTGGAATTCATACCCAAGGGAATTTAGCAATGATTTATAACACTCAAAGAAGGGATTTGAGTGGATCAAAGCCGAAAGACAGAGAGCCCAAAAGGGAAAACCAATAGGCAACGCGATTTGGCTTTTAAACCATGAATTTCAAAGAAACAAGGTTGTTGGGTTATTGAATGGTGGCAAAGCTATTGTTTGTTGTTGAATGCTAAAAGTAGTAGCAAGAGAGAGATCTAAGAGTAGAGTGATAGAGAGAAAAAGCACTACTATACATGCTACTGAGTTATTGTTGGTGGTCAAGTTGTTGTTTGTTGCTAAATGTTGAAAGTAGTAGCAGCAGATAAGTGAAAAGTAGCTGAGGGAGCCTTTGGGGTCACTTCAAGTTCAAGTGAAAAGCCAGAGAGCGTGAAGGTTGCAGAAGGTAGAAAGAAGCCAAAGAAGGAGAGGCAAAGAGCCAAGAGCCCGAGCCAAAGAGCCAAGAGTTAGATCTAAGAGCCAGAACCAGAGCCAAAGAGCTAGAGTGAGAGCCAAGAGCTAAAACCAAGAGCCAAAGAGCCAAAGCCAAGAGTCAAGAACCAAAAGCTAGAGCTTCAAGAGCGAGAAGGGATAAAATGGTATCTAAACGCACAGTTTTTGTACAAAACAGTAGGAGTTTAGTCAAAGACTTGTAAAAGACTTACACCATAATCCTAGAGAGCCTAGTTGAATAACTAGAGCTCATGGAGATGTAGCCCAAGAGTTATGGGTGAACTACAAATTAATTTGTTGTCTTATGTGTCTGTTTTTACTGCTGCCTTATTCATTGTTATATGCATTTATGTATATGTTCAAGCACATTTAAATATTAGCATGCACAAATTTTTTTAAATCAAATAATTAGCTATAAACAAATACAATCATACACCTATATTTTCAAGCATTTCTTAATTACGCATTGGTTAATCAAATAGACTTGGGAAAATTCAAGCTTTGGAAGTGGGAGAGATTTTTGTAGGCTAGAGAAGAAGCCTAATTGCCCCATTTTCAAATCAGGTGGTATCAGAGCTTAAGATTGATTAGCCCCACCTTCAGAGAAGGTTACATCAAAATTCTCGATTGACAGAGCAATTTCTACTTGTCTAAAAGGTGTTTGAATAACAAGACATTGATTGTATGCTTGTTTTTCCCACTGACTACTTTTTGAGTCTGCAGAGGTGAATGGAAAGCTATTGGTCACTCAGTCCAGGAAGGAGAAGAAGGAGAAGGGCTGAGGGCATTCTTCTATTACAAAGGACCTCAAGGAAATCCAAATCACAAGAGTTTTGTTGCAAGAGGTTGCTTAAATAAACTCTTTTTTTTTTATCTTGTTGAAGTTTTTTTTGTTAATTGGCATAATTCTGCTCTCTTATGCTCTCTTCAAAAGACCCTTTAATGAGTATATGAAACAATAATTGTCCACCATGATGGATATGGTGAGAGAAATCTATGAGAATGGAAGGAAGAGCAACATGCTTAGAAAGCAGTTGAATTCCATGAAGGGGGAGAAGCAGTTTCTTACTGACAAATTGCAAGAAATGGAGAGGCAACTTTATATTGAAAATATGAACCTAAAGAGGATGCATGAGTTTGAAACATATCTCTTTGTTGCATAACAGGCCTTAGTCAAGTATCAGCTTGGAGAGGAGGTAACCCATTCTAGTTTATCTTCAAATTCTTCTGAGAATGCTTGTATTGGTTCTTTTGAGAATCATACTAAAGGAATAGGTTCCAAGCTAATGTCCAAGATGGGCTATGAAGGAAAGGGCTTGGGAAAGCATGTGCAAGGTATTGTTGAACAAATAATGGTTGAGGAGAGGCCTAAATATTTGGGTCTTGGCTATGGATAGTCTTATGGAGAGAATTCCAAAGCTACCATGAATGCCATTGAAACAATACCAAGAAGGAGTTTAATTTCATGTCCTCTACCTGAAAAGTGTGAAGGTTGTATCTGAGAGGAATATAATAGCTTGAAACATCAATTGCAGGATGCAGGTGTTTAGAAGCACACACTTGAACCAGAGAGTCGGGGAGACTCTAACAACCTTGAAGAGTTTGATGGTGTTTGAAAGGGAGCCACTTCTTCATTTTCTTCACCTCCTCGTGAAGGCAATAAAGGTGAAAGAGGCAGGTATAAATCCAGTTCCAATTATAGTCCTTTTGATTTAGCATGCTGAATTTCCACATATGTATGGGAAAAGAGTTGCATGTTCCTTTTGTGGTTTGGATAACCATGATGTTTCTAGATGTTGGAAGAGAATGGCTGCATATAGGAAGCAAAAGAAGGAAAAGAAGCAAGTAGCCAAAGGTCCATTGGACAAGGCAAATCATGCTATCAAGAGGATGCACATGCAGTGCATTTTCTGCCATAAGCAAGGACATCATGTTGCAAAATGTTGGACACTGAATCGAAAAATGCTTCCACCAAAGATGAAGAAAGTGGAAGGAGAAGATGGTAGAAATGGAAGCGAAGATTCCATGAATGATGTGTCTCAAAATGATTCACATGATGATGGTGATGTGTAGACAAAGGTAGTACCTTAGAAAGGGATTGGTTAGGAATAGTTAGAGTTCTTATCCATTTAAGATTGTATGTCTATTGATGCATCTACAATATATTTCATTTCAACTTCGAAAGTAAAGTGTGCTTAAGTGAAATTTGAGGGATGAAATGCATGCCTTGCATGCGATGCCATGTTGACTTGAAAGAAGTTAACTCGGTCTCCAAATGGAGACAATGATGAAAGTTTCATCTTTTGGAAAAAGAGTCCTAATGGTCTTTTTCCACATGCTTGACTTGAAGGGTCATTTGTTTAAAGGCATGTTTTGTGGGCTTGTTATCTAGTCCATCATTTGTATGCAGATATAAGACATGGAGGTGTTCAGAAATTGTGAAAATTTGTTTCTTTTTTTGAAGGAGGAGTTAGTCCATCTAGTTTTTGTCTGTATGCCTATTGTTGTTAACAGTTGTTGTTGGCAACTTGTCAAACAGGTACAAATGAATGCTTTGTGGAGTAGACGTACTTCACATTTGGTGAGCCACCTTGGATCAATGATCAAGGCAAAGAAGCTCAAAATACCTTCTATGACCATTTCAGTAGAAGTTCTGCAGAAAGGCAAGGAGGAAGACAGTTCTTCTTTGGAAGACCAGCCTATCCAAGAGAAGGGAAGTGGTCAGGAACTTTGGTTCATTGGCACTATGCAAAGGGAGGTGTAGGGAGGCTGAAAGAAGAGGGTGAGTCATTCTCGTTTACTGTTCAGATCAATATATCAGTCTTTCGAAGACCAAAAGTTATTTTAGTGGGAAGGCGTGATCCAAAAATAGATCCTAGATAAACATTTAAGTCTAAAACACTTCATGCAAGAGGTGAAAGGTCCCAAATGGCACAAATCCTTCTTAAATTAGAGGAAAATCAAAATTGCAGGCTGCGCTCAAAAATAGTCTCGTTGCAGAGATCTTCTCATTCTGAGTGCAAGGCTACTTGAATGGGAAAAAATAGACTTGGGATGAAGGAATTATTGTAAAATAAAAATTGAAATTTCATTAAAATTCGAACTATATTGAAAAATTTGATTATAGGCTCACAGGCCAATCCATAGCTGACACATGGCAGACAGGGATTGGGCCACATGGCCCACTCTGATTGGTCTAAGAAGCATTGATATCACATCAGTGGATGGCTATATAAAGGAGGAACCATAGGTCTTAAGGCATCGCGACATGTGATTGCCGAAATATTGCATCGCTTAAAACCAAAGGGAAGGACTTACCCATAGGCATGGTGACTTGTCGGTGTGCGATTGTCGATATCGGCAGATCACGATCAGCACTGGTATAGACCATTATATAAAGAGGCCTCAGACTTGTTCAATCTACGATTGCGACTTATCGGATCGTAGTATCGTGTCGGCACAACACATGGAGGCGTGGGAAATATGTTATAAGTTATATGCCCAATGTGACTAGCCGGACTCGACAATAATATAAATTGGATTCAATATATTTTTAAATCCGTTAAACACCATTTTTCAATATATTTTTGCAGTTTCGATTATCAAATGAAATGCGAAGGATGGAGGTTAATTATGATATGCGATAGTTGTTCCTAAGCGGGCCCAATAAGGATATAAAGCACAATTATGAATATTTCAAGTCCAGATGGACAGTGCTTTGTGATTTTCTCATGTATAGCAGCATTTTTCCATGTAAACACAGAGCGACCGTTTCAGGTGGATTCAAAGCGTCAGTGGCTTCCTTCCATTATGGAATAGGTGACATTCATCACCGAGGGAATTTAGCAATGATTGCTAATTTTAAAAGAAGGGATTCGAGTGGAACAAAACTTGAAGACAGAGTGCCCAAAAGGGAAAAGAAATAGCCAGTGCGATTTGGCTTTTAAGCCATTAATGTCAAAGAAACAGGGCTACTCGGTTGTTGAATGGTGGCCAAGCTATTGTTTGATGTTGAAGGCTGAAAGTAGTAGCAGTAGAGAGCTGAGAGAGCAGAGTGTCAGAGAGCCAAAGAGCTATTGTATAGGTCGTTGAGTTATTTTTGGTGGCCAAGTTGTTGTTTTTTGCTAAACGCTAAAAGTAATAGCAACAGAGAAGCGAAAAGTAGCTGAGGGAGCCTTTGGGGTAACTTGAAGTTCAAATGAAAAGCCAGAGAGTGTGAAGGTTGCAAAAGGTAGAAATAACCAAGAGCAGTAGAGCCAAAGAGCCAAGAGTCAGAGCCAAGAGCGAGAACCAAATCCAAAGAGCTAGAGTCAGAGCCAAGAGCCAAAACCAAGAGCCAAAGAGCCAAAGCCAAGAGCCAAAAGCTTCAAGAATGAGAAGGGATAAAATGGTATCTTCACCCACTATTTTTATATAGAAGAGAAGGAGTTGAGTCAAAGACTTACACCATAGTCCGAGAGAGCCTAGTTGAATTAACTAGAGCTCACGGAGATGTAGCCCAAGAGTTGTGGGTGAGCTCCAAATTAATTTGTTGTCTTATATATCTGTTTTTACTACTCCCTTATTCACTGTTATATGCATTTATGTATATGTTAAAGCACATTTAAATATGAGAATGCACAACAGATTTTAAAGCAAATAACAAACTAAAACCAAATACAAGCATACACCTATATTTTCAAGCAATTCTTAATTCCGCATTGGTTAATAAAATAGACTTGTGAAAATTCAAGCTTTGGAAGTAGGAGAGGTTCCTGTAATCTAAAAAAGAAGCCTACGTGCCCCATTTTCAGATCAACAAAGTACATTTATCTCAAGGGAAACGAGCCAAATGAGAATGAGCCAATTGAAAATCCTGAATGTCCTCCAAAAGGGTCACAAGAATCATCACCGAGGGTATCACCACCAACTTGCAGCTCACCTCTCAGAAGCCTAGTACATTGTCCAGGTATTGACCCTGTTCAAAAAGGAGATATATGACTATATAGAGTCATTAGAAAGAAAAGAGAGAGCAGCTAAGGAAACAAATCAGAGTCCTGGAGAAGGAAGCAATGAGTTAAATGAACCACAAGAACACTTAGCCTCAAACATTTTAAAGAAAATTATTTTTGAATTAGAAACATTGAACATGTATCTCAAGAATGAGAATCAAACATTGAAGGCACAAAGAGAGATCTTGATTGCAAAAAGTGACAATCTCATCCTTAATTTGAGCTTGTGGTATAAAAAGAAAAAAAAACTGAAGAAGGAAAACACGATAGTGCAAAGAGAGATAATCAGCTTAAAATACCAAATTCTCATGAGAAAACCTAGGATGTGAGTAGGTGCCAAAAAGAAGAAAACAATGAAACTTGGAGGTGATGAACAAGAGGCACAAGTAACTTAAAAAGATGAAGTGTATGAGGACATACAAAACCTCGAGCCTGGGGGAATGTAGAGTCGAAAGATTGTCTTACCATGACACACCTTTTTGCCTATGTTTCCTCTCTTTTCCTATATTTACCACCTAAATAATGCCATATCCACAAGGTTTTGATAAAGGTAAGAAATAATATCTCTTCTTCTTCATGTTTCACTATATACCCTGTTGTTTTGTTAAAGAATGCAATTGGCTACATAATTGGTCTGTTTCCGTAGCTAATCCAGATTTCTACAGCTATCTCCATTGTTTGCAAGGTTCAAAAGCTCTTGCTCAGCGATGAAGGATATGGGTGGATAAGGAATGCTTCCCTTGTGGATCCCTTCCTATCCCCTTGAGCCCCTTCATCAAGATGAGCACACGATATCACAATCAAACCCCAAATTCAAAGATAGGATTCTTGTCGGAACACAATAGGAGTTCCATGAAAACTTTATTGATTTGCTTTCGGAATGGTGAATCGAAGGTTTAGTGATACAGTTAGTTAGAATAAAGATATTTAGGCTTAAATTACTCATGACTATTATGCCGAAGACTTGTTATAAAAATTATAGCTGCACTGTGATTTGGTGCGCACCGGATGATCTAATTTTGGAACAGTTTGTTAAATTATGTTTGTAAGCAATAGAATTGATTTTATGTGTGTATGGGCTACGTTGATTGGAGATTTTGGACTAATCTTAGGAGGCCCCCCTATGACGAGTGACATGTCTTTAACCAAATGCAATTAGATTTTTTTTCATTCCTTTGAATACTCTATGTTTGTGTTGGAAATGTAGTATGATGAGTTCGCGAGTGAATCATTATATGCATGAGTACTTCCATTTTATTTATACCTACTTTAGTGTGCTATTTGAATTGTTGTTTACCTCGTACAACATGGTTCTTTCATTTTCTTTTTATCTAGAGTAGTCCAATTGTGTTTACTTCATAAGTATAGATGTTGTTTAGAATATCTTGTTTGAATGAAATTGAATAAGTAAAAGTGTGAGAGCCTTCTTCTTAACAATTGAATTCAGATAGTACTTCTTTATAGTTTGATAAAATAGATTTCTCTTGCACTTAGTGAATTAGATTTGTAGCCTAAATATTCGAGACAAAAATCCCAAAATAATCTAACACAAGTAGACTTTAAAATCACTATCATTATCATCCATAAACTGATTCAATAGTGAATAAATCTTAAGGAATTGGGTGATAACATTAAGGATTGAGACATTAATATAATCAACGACACCATCTCCATACTAATTTTAAGTCTAGACCCTAACAAGAACATAACGACAAAATGAATAACTTCTAGCTCATATAGTGCATGTGTACTTCATAAGTACAAGTATCGTGGTTGACAATTTATGATTGACAATTTAAAGACATTAAATTGGCTAAACACATACATACTTGAGGTTTGAGCAGAGAAGCCAATGGTGGAGGCATCAGAGTAAATTGTGTGTTGAGGGTCGAGGAGCTCGAGGTGACCATGGGAGCTGATCGACTAAGCTTGGAGCTATAGCCTATGACTCGTGCATGTGCAACATAGTGAGCATTCTTTCAGAGTGAGTGGAAACTTTTGCGTGTGTACGTTCAATTTGAAGCCAAGTTTTAGACTGTTCAATCCAGAAAGGAGAAGATAAAGGTTAAAGATTGTTTGTGTGTCTCATTTGAGTACAATGAGTGGGATAATCTTGGATAATGATGTGTTAGATGATGAATTTTTAGAGAGCCCATTTGAAAGTATTTTTGAGTCTCATAATATTTGTTATTCTGGTAGTATTTTTGAGTCACAAGAATTATTAGATCAACATAATAATTTTATTGATGACTATAAATATCAAGAGTTCGAGTCCATTCCACATGAGAGAAAAAAGTGGTTGTCCCTTAACCAAATTACTCGTAATTTCATTGGATCCACTTCTAAGATGGCTACTAAAGTAGAGGACACTACCATGGATGTTGTTCATAGGCGGCTCATGTTCAAAAATTAGTGCATTTTTGTGGCTGCTCATGGAAAGTGAGGAGAGCATGGATTTGATTGTATTGTTTACACTATTCACTCTTCAAAATCTTGCCTTGCATCCCAATCATGAAGAGGTGTGTAATGTTAAGTGCATAATCAAAGAGGTGTTGAAGAAGCTCATAAGGAAAGTGAAAAAGGTGAAAATGAAACTGCACCAACAAATAAACAAGCATGGACCCTTTAGCAAGAACTAAAAAATGAAATATATTGTTGTAAGCCTAGCTTAGACTTAGACCACCAGATAAGTTAAAGTATAATTCTTGATCAAGGAGAGGTGTTAGAATAATAATCACTAGGGTCTGTCATGGTTGTATGAGGGAGAGCAGTGTAGATTTACAGACTAGGTTTTGCATAAATGTATATGTAATAAAGAAACTCTTTCATAGAGTCTTCAGTGTTTCTGTCACAAACCGGCAAAATAAAATATAATGTCCAAGTGAAATTTGTAGGCATAACAAAAGTTATTCTGAACGTTATTCTTGTGTCTCTAGAAAGGATGTGATTGGTATCGTTTACTGTCGTAGCGCGTCGATTTCATTTCAGGCTGTCGTTTTAATTATGCATAAATCTGTGCGTGGATTGTGGTACGTGGAAATGTCGAAACATGGCGACAAAAAATGGGATAATTGAAGGACTAGCACGTCAAAAACTTCAAACTGTTATATCTTAAAAATAATTAGGTTTTGCAATTTTTTAATTAAATTAATGAATTAAAAAATATATTATATATACGCAAGCCTTATACAAAATATATTATTATTTTAATTTATCTATAATAAATTATAAAAAATATATATATTAGATATTCAAAGTGAAATATTATATAATTTTATAATTATAAAATTATTTAACTAAAATATATTTTTTTTTTTACTATTATGTATATCACAGAGTAAGTGTTTTGATGAGAAAAGACCCCATAGTCACCTGCCTATACCAAACGAAACACCAAAGATGTTACGTGTACTTACGCTATACGCCCATAACATAGTAAATACAATAATTAAACTACACCCTACTTTCATGATACAGCAAGTGGCAAATGGAAAACCGTATTAAGATGAAGTCATGTGATTAATGAGTCACGGCATCTGTAATGACCAAACAGTTATATGAATAATTTTCTAAATTACCATGCTAGGTAAATATGAAAACCAGAATTATTACTTTATTTATGTTGAAATGTTATTAGTTCAAATGATGGATTAAATAATATTGTAAATAGCCTTATGAGAAAAGTTATTTACTTCCTCTTGTCTAATTAAAAGAAACGGTTGCCAACAAACAAGGGGCAGCCCTAACTACTTTTTCTTTCCATAGAAATGGAAAAAAAAGAAAGAGACCTGGGCTGTTAAGGAACAGACAGGGAAAGTAGGAGGACAAGAACTAGAGAAAGGAGTACTATGTCTGGTGAGGACGAGATGGTACCAGCACTGTTGTGCGCTATTCTGCACTGCTATTAGCGTGCATCACCTTGCTGAAGGCAGTGGCCTGCAAGTGAGCTTGGGGGAGAGAATCAGATCTGAATGACTGATCTTGTGGTTGGGAGGATAACAAGCTTTAAATGAGTTTCTCCAGTTTGGAAAGGATCAGAAACTAAAGAAGGCACAGTACAGGTAAGTACACTATGATTACAGTATCTATTTAGAAATTCTTCTTAAATCTGTAAGGGTTATCATTAACTGTAACGAGAATTAATTGCAAATCTGTAATGTTGTTGCTAACGGTAAATGAGACAGTAATATAAGGGAACTGGGTAGTTCGTTTATTTCCTCTTATTGGTTAAGTCTGGTAGAGTATTCCTCAGTTAGAGTAACCATTGAACAAAATCAGAGGATAACACCGAGAATAACCAGTACTATATTGAATATAAACAAAGTAGGAATTACGCTGTATTTATATCAAAATCGTAGAAACATGGTCAAGTAAAGTACAAAATACCACTACTCTAGACAAGCAATTTATAAGACAGCAAACAGTAGAGAGTTCGGTAAGATGGAAACAAGATTACATTATAACTTGCAAACTAACACATATAGCGACATTAAAAGAACTGTACTGTAAGTCGTAAAGCCGAGGGGTTTAGTGGCTTTAAATCATTTCCAGCACTTATATCACGAGGGCATAAGTAACTGGACTCAGCATGGTACAGATGCAAAACAAAGAGATTTAACTGAAAAACCTTAAATGACCCGAGTCGGGAAATCTAGTATAATGATCATGGATAAGCAGACAACCTGTAAATGTATATATATATATAGAGAATCACAAAAATATCCATTATAGACCATCGATCAACGGAACCTTGTATATAATCAGAGGAAAAGAATATACATATATGAACTGTAATGATGCAAACAGATTTTCTGGGGTAAGGAAGCCATAAACAGAGATATGCATATATCAGGCGCAAGAACCTATAGAATATCCCGTAAAAGAAAATCGATACCTCGACGGATAAAATAACTGTAACCGCAACTGACATTTATATTTATGACTGCAATGCTTGGAATATTTCTCAACAGAAAACTCAGAAGTATTTATGCAATATAAGGCAGCGAACGCTAAAACAATGCATAACCCTTGTGAGAAAAACCATGCAACAAGATGAATAACTAGGAAGCGCAATAATTAAACCGCGCAAATTCCGGATGCATTGATATTAACAGACAATGCAATATAAAGAGTTAAATCTATATAAATAACAGCAGGTGTTACAGTATAAGTCCTGGAATCAAATAATACACCTGAACCAAAAGTACCAGCAATGTAAGACTAAATAAGTCTGCCGACCGGCTACATATCGTTTAATACAGAATAAAGCTCATTATCATACTCGGGTCCTCGAGGAGGCTCGAGTAAGTTCATATGACAGACCCTGACCTAAACTATAAACTACCCAGTATTCACAAAATGAATCAGAACCCCCAGTAACATAAATGCCCATGCTGAGAGCTTCGCAGCTCGTGCAAGCCATAATGGAGCAAGAATAAACTCCTGGCATGAAAATAAAACGATATTCAGGAATTGAACTCGAGCTAAACGAACTATAAGACCGTGGGCTAGGGTAACTTACCCGGCGATTCGCAGAGGGTTTGGAACCCTGTGAACTCCTATCGCCGCAGACCTTCACGCCTGGTATCCTGTACAGGCACACATCACACCAATAAATTAATCCCGTCGTGGCAAACAAAAGACAGTAAGAAAAATTCAGATATGTTTCAAGGACATCAGTTACCTGGAGCAGAACAAACACTCTACCATTCCACGCAGAGAAGTATCGGCATCATCCTCGACGAGAGAGGGCCGTCAATCCAGTGAAGGCAACGGATTGTTTAGGCGGAACCCGGAGCAGATCCAGGTATGCCATGGTAGAATCGACTGAGAACCCATCATCGGGAGAGCGCTGCCTCGCAAGCCACCCTTGCAAATAACAGACCCAAACCCTAGATAAGCCCTTTTCAATCAGCATAAACCATTTACCACCGTAGATTCCAGACTTCAAATCCTGGGCGTTCATTACGTGCCTGATCCCGAGGTTGTAGCGGGCTTAGCTGTGGCATTTACTGCCACCAGCTACCGCAGTACATTCACCAAGGATCGTATCAAAGGAGATAGCGAGGAGACCAGCTATCCCCGTCCGGACTGCAAGTGGATCGCCCTCCAGATTAGCAAGTATCAGTCGGAGCAATTAGCATTAAAGTTCGATAGACAGGGGTAGCGGGAACCCAAGGTGACATAGCCGTTCCACCAACTCATGGCGTAAACAATGTATTAAATATCGCCTCCATATATTAACATGTAAACTATTAACACAATGTATTACGCATGTGATATTATTACCTCAAGTAAATAGTTAATGTAGGCTGAAGATTGGTACGCTTTATAAGTAAAAAAAGAAATTGTTTACTGTGTAAGGGTAGTGACATATGGTATCAGAGCCCAGATACAACACTGTGGCCTCTGGGTAGAACAGCAATGACAGACAAGGCCACTGTATTAAATAAATAACAAATACTCATTACCGATAATACTCTTGAATGTTGCTTTGTGTTGTTGCAATGAAGTACAGGATCCGGGTTTTGAAGACGGAGACATGAGGAGAGCGGATAACACAACACGACAACCTGTAATGGAGCAGGGTGTACCTGGTCCAGAGAATAACCCAGAACTGTGGGTGCAACTTGGGGAAGAAGCCAGAGTTACGAATCAGGCAATCCTGGAGACGGTGCAAGAACTGAAGAACGAGATGGCTCGTCTACGGGAAGACAATGCTCAATTAACGATGGAACAAGAAAGAATCTTGAAGAGTTTTTCTGACAGACAAAATCAATTACCAGTTAATCCTAGTGCAGAACAGCAAAGGATGTTTGAAGAACAGAATCATCACATACCTCCCGAAGGATCAGAAGAACGAGAGGAACGCTCCGATAATGTATTTGACCAGCAAACCTCAAAAAGACAAAAGGTAGAATTACAAGGAGAATTCCGCAAAATTAAACCACCACATTTTGATGGAGAACAAGAAGAAGCGGCTGAAGCCTGGATCATTAATATGAACAAGTATTTTCAGCTTTATGAGTATGATAACAACCTTAAAGCACGACTGGATATTTTTCAATTACAAGGGAAGGCCACCTTATGGTGGGAGGAAGTGAAGATAGTAAAAGGGGTCACCGAACAGAATATTACATGGGACAGTTTTCAAAGGTTCTTTAAGGAGCGATATTTAACGGAACGCTTCTATGATGAAAAGGCGAGAGAGTTCCATGATTTGCGATTAGGGCAGCAGACTATGGACGAATTCATCACTCGCTTTACTTCCTTACTTCGTTACGTGCCATATATCAGGGAAGAAAAGGCAAAAGTCCAGCGATTTGTTAGCCGTTTGCCACCATATATGCGAGAGAGGATTGAGTTTGACAATCCAAAGACAATGGACGAACTAATCCGCAAAGCTAGAATTTGTTATCAACAAAGTAAACAGAAAGGGGAAATTGTTAACAGGAAATGGAATGAGAAGAGAGGTTTTAAGACAGTTGGAAATAGCAAAGGGAATCACAGCAATAAGGGAAATGGCAAAGGAGCAAACATCAAATTTGCACCAAGAACTACATCTAAGTTTAGAACCACAAATGAGGCCAAGGTCAGCGAACAGCAACCAAGGTTGGACAGTGAAGGTACAGCAAGACCCCCGGTGCAGTGTTGGGGTTGTGGGGGCCTCACTACATTAAAAATTGTCCACAGCGAAAAGGAACTGAACAATTATCCCAAATTCATGAAGCTTCAACAGTGGGCGAGGTTGGTCGCAGTGTACCCAGGATTCACGCGGCTCTGGAAGACCGTCAGGCAGAATATCAGCCAACCATGGTTGAATTCGAAGGTAAAATCTCAAACCTTACCATATCTGTTTTAATTGACCCTGGGGCTACGTTAAGCTATGTGAGCCCAAAGATAGTGGAACAATGTAGTTTACGATCTGTTAAATTTAAAAATCCTTGGCTAGTGCAACTAGCTACTGGAGCCAAGCGACGGGTAACAGCCAAAGTCAACGATTGCTCATTTACCATAGCAGACTAGCCAGTGACAGCTGATCTGAACGTACTCCCTCTCGGCTCCTATGACATCCTAATCGGAATGGACTGGTTAGAAAAACACTGGTCATTAGTTGATTGCAAAACCAAAGTTATTTACTACAGAGACCAGCAAGGGATCAGGAAAGAAATGCAAGGAATTAAGCAATCAGTGCAAGTTCGCCCGATAACCGCAAACCAACTAGTAAAATGCATACGGAAGGGGTGTCAAGTCTACGCCATTCAAGTAGGATATGCGGATTCCAAGGATAAATCAGCATCTTTGAACAGTATTCCTATAATACAAGAATTTACAGATGTATTTCCAGAGGAAATTCCTGGACTACCGCCACGAAAAAATATAGATTTTACCATTGAGCTGGTACTCGGGGCTGCACCAGTATCACGAGCACCCTACAGAATGAGTATACCTAAACTGACAGAATTGAAAATGCAGTTGCAAGAATTATTAGACAAGGAGTACATTCGCCCTAGTGTGTCTCCATGGGGAGCTCCAGTGTTATTTGTCAAAAAGAAGGATGGTACCCTCCGGATGTGTATCGATTACAGACAATTGAATAAGTTGACCATCAAAAATAAGTATCCCTTACCCCGGATCGATGAATTGTTCGATCAAGTGAAAGGCGCAACAGTGTTCTCCAAGATCGATTTGCGATCAGGATATCATCAAATCCGAATTAAAGACGAGGACATCGCTAAAACCGCTTTTAGAACAAGGTATGGACACTACGAATTTGTGGTTTTTCCATTTGGGCTAACCAACGCCCCTGCAACTTTCATGTGTTTAATGAACAGCATTTTCCATCCATACTTGGATCGGTTTGTACTGATATTCATTGATGACATATTAATATATTCACGTACAATCGAAGAACATTATGAACATCTCCGAGTGGTATTACGGACCCTTCGAGAGCACCAGTTGTACGCGAAATTTAGTAAGTGTGACTTCTTTAAGGAGGAGATCCAATATTTGGGTCACGTTATCACAAAGGAGGGAATTGCAGTAGATCCGGAAAAGATAAAGGCCATAATGGACTGGCCTGTGCCAAAAGATGTAGCGGACGTCCGATCTTTCATGGGATTGGCTGGTTATTATAGGAGATTCGTGGAAGGTTTCTCAAAAGTAGCTTTCCCCATTACCTCATTACAGAAGAAAGGAAAGTCATTCCATTGGACCCCAAATTGCCAGAAGAGTTTCGAGCAACTGAAGCATCTGCTCACCACGGCACCTATTCTGAGTATAGCAGATCCTAATAAGGATTATGTGGTCTGCACAGATGCTAGTAAGGAAGGATTGGGAGGAGTCTTAATGCAAGAAGGCAGGGTGATTGCTTACGAATCACGTAAATTAAAAGAACATGAACAAAGATATTCCGCCTATGACTTGGAACTGGCTGCTGTTATACATGCTCTGAAGATGTGGCGGCATTATCTTATGGGCAGGAAATTTCTGATGCTCACTGACCACCATAGTTTGACCAACTATTTCAGCCAGCCTACTTTAAATGCTAGACAAGCGTGGTGGATGGACTTTCTAAGCGGTTTCGACTTTGATATAAAACATTTGCAAGGGAAAGCAAATAGAGTGGCAGACGCTTTAAGCAGGAAAATACAAAGTTTGTATGAAGTTTCCATTAGTGGATGGAAAAACCCCTTTCTAGACATAATAAAAGAAATTTCAGATCAAGATGCAGAATATCAGCAGTTAAAACAGCAAATACAACAATCTGTTAGAGGGGACAGTCAACAAGAATATACGATAGATGATGCTGGATTAATCTACTTCAAGCAAAGGATATATGTGCCCAATCAAAGCAGAATTAAAAATATGATCATGGACGACTTCCACATCAGCCATTATGCTGGCCACTCGGGTTATCAAAAGATGATAACAGCAATCCGGAAGGAATATTTCTAGCCAGGAATGAAGAGGAATATTGTGGAATACTTGGCACGGTGCTTAGAATGTCAGCAAATTAAAGCCGAACATCAGCATCCAGCAGGACTGTTACAACCCTTGCTCATTCCAGAATGGAAATGGGAAATCATCTCCATGGATTTTATTACGGGATTACCTAGAACAAAGAAAAACAATGATTCCATTATGGTAGTAGTGGACAAATTAAGTAAGGCTGCACATTTCATACCAGTGCAATCTACATACAGAGCTACACAAATCGCCCACATTTTTATGCAGAATGTGTTCAGATTGCATGGCCTTCCAAAAACAATAATCTCCGATCGGGATGTGAAATTCACATCAGCTTTTTGGAAGACACTGTTTACTGATTTGGGCACTCAGCTGAACTTTAGCACAGCCTACCATCCGCAAAATGATGGACAGACGGAAAGAGTGAACCAAGTAGTAGAAGATATGCTAAGGGCTTATGTTATGCAACAACCCACACGGTGGGAAGAGTACTTACATTTGGTGGAATTTGCGTATAACAATGGGTATCACACCTCAACGCAAATGAGTCCATTTGAGGTTATGTACGGACAAAAATGTCGTACACCCTCTAGCTGGGGAGGGCCTGAGGATAAATTAATTTTAGGACCTGAAATGCTTTAAGAGATGGAGGACATGGTAAAGAGAGTGCGTATTAATTTGAAGGCGGCTCAGGATAGACAAAAGAATTTCGCTGATCGGAAAAGAAGATTTAAGGAGTTCCAGGTTGGGGATCATGTGTATATTCGGATTCAAGCCAAGAGAAGTACCTTGCAGTGGGCTGGTTGCGCTAAATTGACGCCCAGATATTGTGGACCCTTTCAGATTTTGGCAAGGGTCAGACCGGTGGCATACCAGCTGGCTTTGCCAAGTCACATCCGGGTCCATAACATATTCCATGTTTCAGTCCTAAAGAAGTATGTGTATGACCCTAAGCATGTAATCCGATGGCAGGATATACAGGTGGGGTTATTGTTATAATAAAGATTCAGCAAGAATTCCAATTGAAATGAAACTAATTCGGAAATTGTGTGATGCACGTCGAACCGGAAGGAGAAGTACTAGTCGAGCCGCTAAGCATTCTCGGCCAGAGAGAAGTGCAGCTGCGGAAACGAGTTATTACCCAAGTTAAGGTACAATGGCGACATTTTGGGCCTGAGGAGGCCACTTGGGAAGACCAAGAATTGATGAAGAAAACGTATCCAGACCTGTTCATGACTGTAAGACACCGAGATGGTGTCCAATTTCAGGGGGAGGAGATGTAATGACCAAACAATTATATGAATAATTTTCTAAATTACCATGCTAGATAAATATGAAAACCGGAATTATTATTTTATTTATGTTGAAATGTTATTAGTTCGAATGATGGACTAAATAATATTGTAAATAGCCTTATGAGAAAAGTTATTTACTTCCTCTTGTCTAATTAAAAGAAACGGTTGCCAGCAAACAAGGGGCAGCCCTAACTACTTTTTCTTTCCATAGAAATGGAAAAAAAAGAAAGAGACCTGGGCTGTTAAGGAACAGACAGGGAAAGTAGGAGGACAAGAACTAGAGAAAGGAGTACTATGTCTGGTGAGGACCAGATGGTACCAGCACTGTTGTGTGCTATTCTGCACTGCTATTAGAGTGCATCACCTTGCTGAAGGCAGTGGCCTGCAAGTGAGCTTGGGGGAGAGAATCAGATCTGAATGGCTGATCTCGTGGTTGGGAGGATAACAAGCTTTAAATGAGTTTCTCCAGTTTGGAAAGGATCAGAAACTAAAGAAGGCACAGTACAGGTAAGTACACTATGATTACAATATCTATTTAGAAATTCTTCTGAAATCTGTAAGGGCTATCATTAACTGTAACGAGAATTAATTGCAAATCTGTAAGACTGTTGCTAACGGTAAATGAGAGAGTAATATAAGGGAACTGGGTAGTTCGTTTATTTCCTCTTATTGGTTAAGTCTGGTAGAGTATTCCTCAGTTAGAGTAACCATTGAACAAAATCAGAGGATAACACCGAGAATAACCAGTACTATATTGAATATAAACAAAGTAGGAATTACGCTGTATTTATATCAAAACCGTAGAAACATGGTCAAGTAAAGTTCAAAATACCACTACTCCAGACAAGCAATTTATAAGACAGCGAATAGTAGAGAGTTTGGTAAGATGGAAACAAGATTACATTATAACTTGCAAACTAACACATATAGCGACATTAAAAGAACTGTACTGTAAGTCGTAAAGCCGAGGGGTTTACTAGCTTTAAATCATTTCCAGCACTTATATCACGAGGGCATAATTAACTGGACTCAGCATGGTACAGATGCAAAACAAAGAGATTTAACTGAAAAACCTTAAATGACCCGAGTCGAGAAATCTAGTATAATGATCATGGATAAGCAGACAACCTGTAAATGTATATATATATAGAGAGAGAGAGAATCACAAAAATATCCATTACAGACCATCGATCAACGGAACCCTGTATATAATCAGAGGAAAAGAATATACATATATGAACTGTAAAGACACGAACAGATTTTCTGGGGTAAGGAAGCCATCAACATAGATATGCATATATCAGGCGCAAGAACCTATAGAATATCCCGTAAAAGCAAATCGATACCTCAACGGATAAAATAACTGTAACCGCAGCTGACATTTATATTTAGGACTGCAATGCTCGGAATATTTCTCAACAGAAAACTCAGAAGTATTTATGCAATATAAGGCAGCGAACGCTAAAACAATGCATAACCCTCGTGAGAAAAACCATGCAACAAGATGAATAACCAGGAAGCGCAATAATTAAACCGCGCAAATTCTGGATGCATTGATATTAACAGACAATGCAATATAAAGAGTTAAATTTATATAAATAACAGCAGGTGTTACAGTATAAGTCCTGGAATCAAATAATACACCCGAACCAAAAGTACCAGCAATGTAAGACTAAATAAGTCTACCGACCGGCTACATATCGTTTAATACAGAATAAAGCTCATTATCATACTCAGGTCCTCGAGGAGGCTCGAGTAAGTTCATATGATAGACCCTGACCTAAACTATAAACTACCCAGTATTCACAAAATGAATCAGAACCCCCAGTAACATAAATGCCCATGCCGAGAGCTTTGCAGCTCGTGCAAGCCATAACGGAGCAAGAATAAACTCCTGGCATGAAAAGAAAACGATATTCAGGAATTGAACTCGAGCTAAACGAAATATAAGACCGTGGGCTAGGGTAACTTACCCAGCGATTCGCAGAGGGTTTGAAACCCTGTGAACTCCTATCGCCGCAGACCTTCACGCCTGGTATCCTGTACAGGCACACATCACACCAATAAATTAATCCCGTCGTGGCAAACAAAAGACAACCAAGAAAAATTCAGATATGTTTCAAGGACATCAGTTACTTGGAGCAGAACGAACACTCTACCATTCCACGCAGAGAAGTATCGACATCATCCTCGACGAGAGAGGGCCGTCAATCCAGTGAAGGCAACGGATTGTTTAGGCGGAACCCGGAGCAGATCCAGGTATGCCATGGTAGAATCGACTAAGAACCCATCATCGTGAGAGCGCTGCCTCGCAAGCCACCCTTGCAAATAATAGACCCAAACCCTAGGTAAGCCCTTTTCAATCAGCATAAACCATTTACCACCGTAGATTCCAGACTTCAAATCCTGGGCGTTCATTACATGCCTGATCCCGAGGTTGTGGCGGGCTTAGCTATGGCATTTACTGCCACCAGCTACCGCAGTACATTCACCAAGGATCGTATCAAAGGAGATAGCGAGGAGACCAGCTGTCCCCGTCCGGACTGCAAGTGGATCGCCCTCCAGATTAGCAAGTATCAGTCAGAGCAATTAGCATTAAAGTTCGATAGACAGGGGTAGCAGGAACGCCAAGGTGACATAGCCTTTCCGCCAACTCATGGCGTAAACAATGTATAAAATATCGCCTCCATATATTAACATGTAAATTATTAACACAATGTATTACGCATGTGATATTATTACCTCAAGTAAATAGTTAATGTAGGCTGAAGATTGGTACGCTTTATAAGTAAAAAAAAAAATTGTTTACTGTGTAAGGGTAGTGACAGCATCGACATTTTTGGGCGCAAGAAGCTATATATAAAGGCAATGGCAGCAGGGTTGTAACGCACAAGTTTTAGTTCCTTGTCTTCACCTCTCACATTAGGCCGAAAGCTATCCTACCATATAAGCCTAACACAAATGGCTCTGCTTTCTTCTGCACCGTTGGTTTCCATTAGTAGGCCGCTGGTGTTCACTTCTACTTTTGAGCTGAAGGCAATGCATAGAACAATCGCAAATCATGGAATGGGCAGGCATAGGAAATCCGCAACACCTTCCCTGACCATGAGTTCGACCACTTCTGTATCTAATGAGGATGTTGTAAGAAGACGCGCAGATGGTTATAATTACAATCAGTGGGGAGATGATCTGATAGACTCTCTGGCAACTTCTTATGAGGTGGTTAACTATCTTCATTTGAATTTATTCTTCTGCATATTCTTTTTTTCGTTCAGAATTAATTTACTGCATTTAATGTAATGTGATTCAGGCACCTTCTTACCGTGAACGTGCTGATAAACTTATTGGGGAAGTAAAAGATATGTTCAATTCGATGGCAGTGGAGAATGGAGAACTAATGAGTCCCCTCAATGATCTATATCAACGTCTTTGGATGGTCGATAACGTTGAACGGTTGGGGATCGATAGGCATTTCCAAAATGAGATAAATTCAGCGCTGGATTATGTTTACAGGTCTGTCCCCATATCCTTTTCATCAGTTTTCATCTATGCTTTATTTATCGAATACACACGATTATAACAAGAAAGTTATTTGCCCAGCAGCTTTTGGAACGGAAAAGGCATTGGACGTGGAAGAGAATGTGCTGTGGCTGATCTCAACTCAACAGCCCTGGGACTTCGAACTCTCAGACTACATGGATATACAGTGTCTTCAGGTATACATCAAAGTTATATTAATTAATTGCCCTTTGAACGTTTTCATTATAACTGACGACTGCCATTTACGAGGACATATTGACTGATAATCCACTGTACATTAATATCAGATGTGCTAGAACACTTGAAAGACCACAACGGGCAATTTACCTGCTCCGCCATTCAAACAGAGGGAGAGATAGGAAGCGTCCTGAACTTATTTCGGGCATCCCTCATTGCTTTTCCCGGCGAAAATGTTATGGAGGAGGCTTAAATCTTCTCTACAAAGTATTTAAATGATGCCCTACAAAAGATTGCGTCCTCTAGCATTTCACAAGAGGTGAGACAGTCACACTAATTTCACGTCCACTAATTAACATCATATATCACTATTGGTTGGCATCTGTGTTTTATAGTTTCAATTTTATCGATGGCAGATAGAGTATGTTCTTGAGTATGGTTGGCACACAAATCTGCCGAGACTTGAAGCAAGAATGTACATGGAAGTATTTCCACAAGACACTATATATGAGTAGGTTCATTATTTCACCATGTAACATCCAATTTTACTTCCATATCTTAAAGATTTAGTGTTTTCTTTAAAACGTTTAATTGAATGCAAAAATGCTCCTCGCTTAGATAAAGCATATATGTTGAGAGAAATACTACCCGCTATCAAGAAATGTGTCTTTTAATAATTTAGTTTCAATGGAAGTTCGCCAATTGATGCCATTTTTTTTTATCGACGACGCGCCATATGAACAGGAAGAAACTGTTAGAACTTGCGAAAATGGAGTTTAACATCTTTCACTCTTTACAAAGGAGAGAGTTACAATATCTCTGGAGGTAATGAGCTGTCATTCGATATCGTCTGAGAAGTAATTCAATTTGAGTGGTAAGAAGATCAACAGAATAAATAAATAAAGTTTGTTTGTGCAGATGGTGGAAACATTATGGGTTCTCTCATCTGGCATTCACGCGACATATTCCCGTGGAGTACTACACTTTTGCATCCTGCATTGCCAGTGATCCTAAACATTCCGCATTCCGACTTGGCTTTGCCAGACTGTGTCAACTTGTAACGGTTCTCGACGATATCTACGACACCTACGGGACAATGGAGGAGGTCGAACTCTTCACCTCAGCAATTAAGAGTTGATAATTGCACTTACTTCGGGAAACCTATTTTGTTTTTGGTGCTTTTAGGGGATGTAGTGGTCGTAAAATAGTTTTGAAGGCGATGGACGTTAAAAATACTTGAAGGCAATTGATATATTTAAACGTTTCAAATTAGTAATAATTGTAGCACACTGCATGCCCTTTAATGCACTCTTGACATGACTAAAAGTTGTGTAATGATCAGATGGGACCCGTCAAAGATAGACTCTCTTCCAGAATATATGAAAGGAGTGTACATGGCCGTTTACCACACCGCTAAAGACGCAGAGAAAGTTCAAAGACGAGACACACTCAACTATGTTCGACAGGCTGTACGTACTGTTATAAAGCATATGTGCAAATATTTATTTCTGACAAAGTTAAGAAGGCCAAGTATTTATTAGTTAATTTGTTTTGCTTGTCCTCTTAGGTGGGAGCCTTATCTTGATTCGTATATGATAGAAGCTAAGTGGATTTCCAGTGGTTATCTGCCGACGTTCCAGGAGTACATGGATAACGGCAAAATCAGTTTCCGTTCTCGCATAACTACATTGCAACCCATCCTTACTTTGGGGGAAGCCCTTCAGCTTCACATCCTGCGGGAAAATGACTTTCCATCCAAGTTCAATGACTTGATGTGTGTCCTTCGACTGACAGGTGACACTCGCAGCTACAAGGTACTCCTCATAACCTCTTATATCAAAGAGAATCGAATGGATTTATTTATTGTTGGTATAATTTAGAATTGGGATACATATGATAGTGACATTGGCATTGTGAATTCAGGGTGACAGGGCGCGTGGAGAAAAAGCTTCGTCCGAATCGTGTTATATGAAAGACCATCCTGGAATCACAGAGGAAAGTGCTGTCGATCAAATCAATGCTATGATCATTAACTTAACCAAGGAAGTAAATTGGGAGTTTCTCAAACCCGACAGCAATGTTCCCATTTCTTGCAAGAAAGCTGCTTTTGTGATGCAGGGCGGACCTGCAAACCCAGGATTCTTTCTTTCTCACTCATGTACATAAAAGCATGTGCCATCGAAACTCCACGCTTTTATATATATATATATGCGGACTCTCCACGCTTCCTATTTTAAAATCAATTCAACAACATTCACATACCAAGACTCGGTACAAAACGAGGATTGAAACACCATCCTACGTTCAACACCATGGTTCTCATAATAGAAACAATACATACACACCACGGTTCTCATATCAATGTATATATGATTGTGCGGACAGAGGGTTAAACGCACACCACTTCACCACATGTAACATTCATACAGCACCCAACCTGAATATATTCACGGTGCGCTCTTAACACATTCATACACACGGTTTTCTCCGCCAACATTTCTTGTCCACGCATTAATCATGCAAATACAACCTTAAGGTTCCGCTGTTCCTGAAATCCTCACAGTTCTACCAGTCTTTCAATTCTCACGGGTCACCGTTCAATGCCCCAGCGTTTCAAAACAAACCCACAGACAGTTCAGCACTCCGGCATCCACGCAATACTTGATTCAAGTTGAAACAACAACGCAGCGCAAGCACTCCTGGCATCCATGGCTTCGACTAACAGCTTAAGAGATATTAATGGATCCACCTCGGGATCGGGATTAATACACAGTATTTAACTGACAGCAATACGCACACGCCAATTAATTAACCCATTTCCAAAAAGGAAAAACAGATTCCCCATCGTAGATAGCCAGCGAATGGGAAGGCGGCTCAAGCCTTTCAATACATAGTTCAGTCAAATATTTAACATCTCAATACACCGTCATCATAAAGTCAATTACTCTATAAGAACGAAATTAAAATGAAGCATTCATTACCGTCGCTCCAATCCACATTTAAGTATATGACATGCAATCAATAACACCATGTTATAAGCTGTAGAAATTCAAAGTCATACCATAGACTTTTCAATCTAATTAACCAAACATTATTCATTTGCTTCAGAACGCGAGAGGGATTTTTTCTTTTTATTACAATACTTTGCATCGCCCCTCTCTCTGCTACCTGAGATGAGATCAGAGCTAAGCGGACTCTTTTATTTATAAAATAATAATGGATATCTACAAATAGATGTTTTCCTTATCTCCTAGAAAAACAAGTTTTTCCTTTTTACATAAAGAAAAAAGCTCAAAGTTTTTTCCCATTCTTATTCTGAAAAAACATAGAAGGTCTATTCCAATCCTTTTTCCTAATTATTCTCTCATATTCTTTTAGAAAAAGAATATTTACATAACAAAATACTAAAATTATCACACCCCCTTTTTATTCGAGATTTACAAAAGAGGATGGTCTTGATGCTCGTGCATCATACACCCAACCTTAAAATTAATCATGATCTCCTGATCATGTGTTCGGATCTGTGTATGCTTGGATCCCATACTTTGTTCTGCAAGTTTCCAGTTGTTATTTCTTTTGTCTGATGTTCTTCTCCAGGTCTCCATACCTTATGCTGCTTTGCTCCGCTCGCTGCACTTTTGCAATCTATCTCTGTTTTCGTCTTGCTGCTGCTTCTGCTGCTTCCCTTCCTTGGTGATGTCTTCGGCTGATATGCTTTCAACATGATTCTTCTAATGAGCTCAATTTCTTTGTCCAATAATTCTTCAAACTGTTGATTTCTTGCTGCCTGCTGAGCTAAGACGGCTTGCTGAGTCTTTCCTGTTACCTACTGACTTCTTGCTCTTATTCTTGTTTCTGTTCTGACTGCCACCCGATCATCCATCCCCTCTTGTACTCTGGAACAGAAAACATCTTCTCCCTTCATTTGACTGCTTGACTGAGTCAAATATTCACCAGTACCTGCACTCACAAAAGACTGGTTAGAATAAAAATCATAAGGCGTCAATGCCTTGCATTCCTTTGCCAGCGTTTCAGCATATTGTTCTGAATCCTCCATTATCAGCGCATCAGTATGCTGATCCAAACTTCTCAAAGAATCCTCCGAAGAATTCTCAAGATTGTCAACCAGTCTTCCTCCCATGTCATCTGCTTCCACGACAATTTTCTGTATTTGTTCACCGTATTGAACTCTTCCATCTGCTGCATTCTCCCTGTCATATCCTGGATTCTCCAACCAGTATTCCAACAGTGCAATTTCCTTGTAGCATTTTTGAAGCATCACATCATCATTTACAGTCCCTGCATTCATGCACAACTTGTCAGTTTTAAAACCATGTGACCCCTTTCCTTTACTTGAAGTTTCAGTCTTCAAGTCTTCATCTTCACTATCTCTCAGTAATTCTCCTTGTTCCATTTCAACTTCCTCTTGAATCATCTTCTTGCCATTTACCTTGGCATCCTCTTTCTTATGTCCTCTACTGTGGCTTTTTCCTAAACCTCTGCTATGACTATTAGTAGTCATCTTCTTCTCGTCTTTCTTCACGAGCTCCTTTGCAACAAGCCTCTGCAACAGCTAGTCCTCCTAGCTGCAATCTTACCTCACTAAGCTCTCCTCACTTAGTCTTTTGGTAAGCTCGGGTCCTCCATCTGGAACCTCTTCGTGAGCAACACCTTTGCTCCTTCTAGGCTTCTGCAATCTCCCACGCTCTCCCCAGAACACTTCAGTTGTTCTCTCTATCCAATTCCTTATTGGATTTTTCAGGTTCACTGCCACTTCTTTGCAACCATAAACTTCATTTACAAATTTCAAATCAGAAAAACAATCTCTCCTTTAAGATCTTTCCTGATCTTGTCTTCTTTCCACGGCTGCAATCTTCTTCACTTGTGTATGCTTGCACATCAAATTTAAAAATCTGATCTTTATTTCAACTATTCACCACACTTCAAAAAAACACACTTCAATTCTCAGTTGTACTAAAAAAAACATCTTCAATAGAGCATTCTAGCCCTGATACCACTTTATGCAGGGCGGACTTGCAAACCCAGGATTCTTTCTTTCTCACTCATGTACATAAAAGCATGTGCCATCGAAACTCCACGCTGTTATATATATATATATGCGGACCCTCCACGCTTCCCATTTTAAAATCAATTCAACAACATTCACATACCAAGACTCGGTACAAAACGAGGATTGAAACACCATCCTACGTTCAACACCACGGTTCTCATAATAGAAACAATTCATACACACCACGGTTCTCATAATAGAAACAATGTATATATGATTGTGCAGACAGAGGGTTAAACGCACACCAATTCACCACATGTAACATTCATACAGCACCCAACCTGAATATATTCACGGTGCGCTCTTAACACATTCATACACACGGTTTTCTCCGCAAACATTTCTTGTCCACGCATTAATCATGCAAATACAACCTTAAGGTTCTGCTGTCGCTGAAATCCTCACAGTTCTACCAGTCTTTCAATTCTCACGGGTTAAATTTCAATGCCCCGACGTTTCAAAGCAAACCCACAGACAGTTCATCACTCCGGCATCCACACAATACTTGATTCAAGTTGAAACAACAACGCAGCGCAAGCACTCCACGCATCCACGGCTTCGACTAACAGCTTAAGAGATATTAATGGATCCACCTCGGGATTAATACACAGTATGAGATATTAATGGATCCACCTCGGGATTAATACACAGTATTTCACTAACAGCAATACGCACACGCCAATTAATTAACTCATTTCCAAAAAGGAAAAACAGATTCCCCACCGTAGATAGCCAACGAATGGGAAGGCGGTTCAAGCCCTTCAATACATAGTTCAGTCAAATATTTAACATCTCAATACACTGTCATCATAGTTAGAAATAATGAAGAAATGGTTATGTGGTTGTAACGTTACCTCTTACTTTAGGAGTTGTTCCTAGAATTTAGGAGGTTGGTTTCAACTACCTATTTTTCAGTCATGTATTTAATATGTAATATTCATTCATTGTAATGTATTGAGTGAACGAGAGAGAGAGAGTCTCCTCCTTGTATGAGTGCAGTCTCCAGGTGATGTACACACCTGTGAGCTGCAACTCCTTCTGATTAATTCAAGTTTCATTATTTTTATCTTGGTATCAGAGCTTAGGGTAGAGGTAGCCTTAACTTTTGTTTTTTCTGGGATGTGTCATTAGTTGCACATTTGTACATGTAGAGATAGCTGTGTGATCAGGTGGACCTGCAGTAACACCTGAAGCGAGAAGGCGTCAGATGACTGATCATCTCTGAGCCGAAGGAAGGGTTGGAGCGAAAACTCGGAGCGGAATTTTTTTTTTAGAAGGTGCGCAGTGATTGGCGAGGATTGTTCAAGAAAAGTCGCGCTATTGGCGCGAGAGTTGAGGTGGAAGTCGCGTCAGCGAAAAGGGAGACCAAATTGGTGCGGATCCGTGGTCGATAAGCGCGCCAATTTTCTTGCACATCGTGAATTTTAATTTTCCGGGATTAGCACGGATTCGGCGTCGATTGGAGCGCCAACCCTTTCTCTATGAAGATCTGCAATTTTTTGTTGTAGATTAGCAGAGGCCCGGTGGAGGCACGTGGAGATTCTGCTCGGTGGCAGCAGATTTGATTTGCCCGGTGGTGGCGAATCGAGATCCTTGATCAGCTCGGTGGTAGCAGATCGGATCTGCCCGGTGGTGGCGAAGTGAGATCCTTGATCAGCTCGGTGGTAGCAGATCGGATCTGCCCTGTGGTGGCGAATTCAAGTTCGTGATTTGTTCAGTGGCAGCAGATTGGACTTGCCCGATGGTGGCAGACTTAAGTGTTCAGTTGGGCGAAAATGAACAACAGTTTGAAATCATACCTCCACGACTCTGGCAAGCTCGATGGAACGAATTTCTTCAACTGGAAGTTCAAAATGCAAACCTTGCTGGAGAGTGCGAACGCGTGGTCGATCGTCTTGGGAAATGAACAGAGAGCCGAAAATGCAACCCAAGAAGAGGATTGGGATAAGAGAGAAACAAAGGCAAAAGTAATACTGAAGATGTCTGTCAAAGACAACATTATCCCTCATATTCGAGACTGCAAGTCGGCCGCGGACATTTGGAATACGATCAAGGGTCTGTACGAGACACGGAACTCAAATCGTGTTCTATCACTCAAAGGGAAATTCTTTGCATTAAGGATGGGTGAGAATGAATCCGTTGGTGGATTCATGGCCAGAGTTAAGGATCTGAAAGACCAATTGGGAGCCATTGGAGAGAAGGTATCAGATTCAGATCTGGTTACACTTACACTTAACAGAATGACAGATGAATATCAGACGTTCATCTCAGCGTTGTCAGCGAGGGAGAAAGCCCCCTTGTTTGATGAACTGACAGCGATTTTGCTCCAGGAGGAGGAGCGACGACTGAATCTTAAGACTCAGGGCAATGACCTTGCTCTGATGGCAAAGAGAAGACAGCATAGAGGAAAGCAGTGCCAGTACCAACAACAACCGCAACAGTAGTAGAAAGGAGCCAACTCCTTTCAAGGGAAATCATCTAGAGTTATGACTGATACTTATGTTAAGAGATGTTTTTATTGTGGAAAGGCTAGTCACCAGATAAGAGAGTGTTACAAGAAGCAAGCTGATGAAAGGAGAAGCAAACAGAAGAAACATCAAGGTTGTTTTGTTGAAGCTGAAGAAGATGAAGATCACAGCTATGATCTTAGGCTATTTACAGTCGACTGTGCACTTTCTGCATCAAGAGGAGATGATGACAATACATGGTATGTCGATTCAGGCGCATCCTCGCACATGACTGGTAAGAAAGAATATTTTGAGTTTCTTGAAGAATCTGCATGTGGATCCAAAATTTATTTGGGTGATGATAGTGGGTATGAGATCAAAGGTTGTGGAGATATTCATGTGAAACTATCAAGTAGCGATATCAAACATCTCAAAAATGTTTTATATGTTCCAGGAATCAAAAAGAATTTGATCTCAGTCTCTATGATAACAGACCAGGACATGCAGGTACAATTCTTCAAGAACGGATGTGTCATGCAGGATAGCAAATTGGAGACAGTTGCAACTGGAGTACGCGTGGGGAATTTGTATATACTGGATGCAAGGAGCATACCACAACAGGCGATGGTTGCAGCAACATCAACAGCTAAGAATCTTTGGCACCAGAGATTTAGACATATCAATCTACAAGATCTCATCCTTCTTAAAAATAAAGGTATGGTCGATGGACTTCCTGCTTTACATAATGTCAAATTGGAATGTGATGGATCTGCAATAGGGAAGATGCATAGAGATGAATTCCCTGTGCATGTCAACGGAAAACAAAGAGATATCCTAGAGCTAGTGCATATAGATATCTGTGGACCTATGCAGACTAGGTCTTTAGGAGGTGCATACTACTTTCTACTGTTTATAGATGATTGCACTAGGTTCTCTTGGGTGTATTTTTTAAGCAACAAGAGTCAAGCTTTCAGATATTTTAAAGAATTTAAAGTGATGATAGAGAACCAAACAGCAAAGAAGATAAAAATTCTCCGCTCAGATCAAGGGGGGGAATACAGGTTAAATGAGTTCATGAACTTCTGCAAGCAGCATGGGATTATACAACAGTTTACAGTGCCACACACTCCACAGCAGAATGGAGTAGCAGAACGTAAAAACAGGACCCTTGTGGAGTGTGCCAGAAGCATGCTTCAAGGTAAGGGCATTTCTAATGGTCTTTGGGCAGAAGCCATTAATACTGCTGTTTATTTAAAGAATAGGAGTCCCACCAAATGTTTAGGCTTCAAAACCCCTTTTGAAGCATTGTTTGGACTCAAACCAGCAGTTGATCATCTGAGAATATTTGGATCTAAAGCTTTTGCTCATGTACCGAAACCAGATAGGAAAAAGCTAGATCCCAAAGCCTTGAAATGCATATTTGTAGGATATGGCACAGAGTATAAAGCATACAAATTATATAATCCTGTGACTCATAAAGTGTTTGCAAGCAGAGATGTTATATTTCATGAACAGATAGAAGATGGAAAGAAAGACTCTGATGATGAAAGCCATATTCCATTTTTGATAGAACTAAACAATGAAGATGAAGAAGAACAGGTGCAGGAGCAGGAGCAGGAGCAGAAACAGGAAGAAGCAGCAGCAGATGACATAATAAGTGATGATACAGGCCTGGACAGTACTGAAACAGAAAGAGTTGAGGTGAGTTCTTTACCTAGAAGATCAAGTAGAAAGACTAGACTACCTGCAAAACTTAGAGGCTATGCTTTAATGTCCAAGATTTTGAACATTGTAGAACCCTTAAATTATGAAGAAGCAAGTAGATCAGATGAATGGAGCGCTGCAATGCATGAAGAAATGGAATCCATTTATAGAAACCATACTTGGGACTTAGTTGAGCTGCCAGAAGGAAAAACCCCTATAGGTTGTAAATCGCTGTATAAACCTAAGATAAATGCAGATGGTACTGTAGAAAAAATTCAAAGCAAGACTGGTAGCAAAGGGTTATTCACAACAGGAAGGAATTGATTTCGATGACACCTTTGCCCCTGTAGCCAAACTTAATACAATTAGAATGCTAATTTGTTTAGCAAAAAAACATAAATGGAAGCTACACCAGTTAAATGTTAAATTTGCATTTTTGAATGGGGAATTAAAAGAAGAAATATATTTAGTACAACCTCCTGGATTTGTGAAAAAGGGGCAAGAGAATTTAGTGTGTAAATTGCATAAGGCACTCTATGGATTGAAACAAGCACCCAGGTCATGGTAAATATTTAACATCTCAATACAATGTCATCATAAAGGCAATTACTCTATAAGAACGAAATTAAAATGAAGCATTCATTACCGTCGCTCCAATCCACAGTTAAGTATATGACATGCAATCAATAACACCATGTTATAAGCTGTAGAAATTCAAAGTCATACCGTAGACTTTTCAATCTAATTAACCAAACATCATTCATTTGCTTCAGAACGCCGAGAGGGATTTTTTCTTTTTATTACAATACTTTGCATCGCCCCTCTCGCTACCTTAGATGAGATCAGAGCTCAGGGGACTTTTTTATTTATAAAATAATAATGGATATCTACAAATATATCTTCTCCTTATCTCCTAGAAAAACAAGATTTTGCTCTTTACATAAAGATAAAAGCTCTAAGCTTTTTCCCACTCTTATCCTGAAAAAAACATTGAAGGTCTATCCAAAAGAAGATGGTCTTGATATTCCTGCAACATTTTGACATTTGCAGAATTCTGCTTCACGATTAGATGGCTACAGTGATATCACCATTGAAACAAAGAATTTGGTGAGGAGAACCGTCCTTGAACCAGTGCGTGAGTAACCACACCTCAAATCTACAAGAAATTTCTCCTTAATTCCGGTTTCTCATGTTGCTAAATAGACCTCGAGGTTGCATACGGAGGGCATCTTGGTTGGTCGACATGTCCATGTCATACGTGAAGTAGGCATAGTAGTGCATTAGGAACAGTAGGATATCACATCATAATTCTTGTAGCAGTAGTGTTTAATTATATGTTTGATGATAGAAATAAATTCAGAAATATCAAAAAATAAATTCAAGTCACTCAATTATAATTTTAACAATTATAATTTAAAATTATAAAAATGTCTCTTAAAGTTTATCAAAATATAGAAAAAACTTCCATAATTTTCAAAGAAAAAACTGTAGAGTTAGACTACGGCCATAAGATATGTGGCCATGTTGTTGATAAAAAAGTATGTGCGTTCTTGTTATTCTATTTTACTGATTAAATACGATATCATTCCCATAGTAATCAACATAGAGAAAACGATAACGCTTGTAAATTTTAGAAGCAGTCACAGAGATTTAACAATTGGGCAGCGCGATTGCACAATAAATTTTAAAATTCGGAGGGCACATATTAAAGGCGAATCAAGTAGTGTAAGCTGCAGAACCAATTACAAAAGATTTAAAATTTAGGCTGCGCATTTCCAATCCGAATTTTAAAATTCGGAGAGCACATATCGATGGCAATTATACATTTAAAATGGATTTTATGATGATGCTTTATTTATTTAAATGCAGATAATTATAAATAAGGTTGAATCTTTCGATTGCCAATTCATAAATGAAAATTATTTTATTTTATTCTATGAATAATTTTAATTTTAGGGTATAAATAATTCTTTTATGCGCAGAAATTTTTTTTGGTTTTAATGTTCTTTAAAATCATAATTAAAATTAATCGGCTTATTAATATTGTTATTATGAAATAATAAATTTATCTTAAGTTAATTTTTTTCTTTTTTTTTTTTAACTTTAGTCACTTCACTTATCTTATATGCATGTGACTTTTGGGGTTGTAGTATCTCTAGATAATAAATTTAGTCAAAATTAAAAGCAACACACCTATCTTATTCTCTTTATAGAAGTGGGCCTTTACCATATAGAGAGCTAGCTATGACTAGGATTGTGTTGTACAATCACAAAATCAATAACATAGGAGACCATTGACTTCGTAATATAGCTTTAAATTCCAACTAGGTTGGTATCAATACACCGGGCTTAGTAAAACCACTGGGAGATGACGAAAATGTTGCATGGCAAAACATTAATAACATTAAAAAATATTTTACTTCAAAGAAAAAATGTGGTGTGAGAATGATTTAGGAGCTCAAAGAACCCTAACCTATAACATCAAAATAATCCCTCTTTTTTAACTAGGTCAAATAAGAAAATTAATATAACTAATTGTGATGAGCTCCATAGTGAAACAATTAATTGCGCAATTACTAAAACACCATGAATGGAAAGGTTCTGCCAACTATGTGAGAATACTAACATGGAGCCTGAAAATAACTTAATCATAGCCATCTCATTGTTTGATTATCATAGTGTTTGGTGCAACACTTTTTTATTTTTCTGGAACCATAGGAAAACATGGTAACCCATAATCAACCTGATCGAACCATAGTCAAGCATAGTTAACCATACTCAATCATTTTAAAATATTTCTATCCATGATAAAAAAAAAAGTCAAACATAATCAATCATCATCAAAATGTCATTATTCATAATTAAACATGCTTAATCATATTCAAACATATTTTTATCATAATACATAATGGTTAAATATGATCAACCATCATTTAAAATTAAAAATAACAATCAACCATAGTTACCCATCACTTAATCTTAACCCTATACAACAGTGTATCAGAATCACAATTCTTTTCACTTTCATGTTATATATTACACGAATAATATTTTTTCCATAATGCAAAATATTGTAGGTAAAAGTTTTTTTTTTCAAACGTTTGCACGAAAGAAATTTTTGTCACAACGCAAGATATCACACAAAAAATTATGTTGTTCGTGGTGCAATATAACACTCATTTCGTTTTTTTACCTCAACACGTCGCATCGTCGCAAAAGTTTCCCTCATGCAACATAGTGCATTGTTACAAAATTGTATTTCTCATAACAAAGGAAGACTGAAAAAAATTCTCCAAAACGTTTCCAAAAGACTTTGGTTTCACATTTCCTGTGTTTTATCTTGCCAAAAATACCCTCCTCAAATCTTGATGATGTGCTCTATGTTGCAATATTCATAAAATATTTGTGAAGTGCTCCCTATGACACATATATCCAAATATTTTTAATATTCTGTGTAGCAAGTTAGGCAATTTTGGGTGTTCTATATTGTATGCAGGGAAACCTCATGAGAGTGAGAAAATCATGTTTTATGTGATGAAAAATGTTTTTGGGAAATATATATATATATAGATATATAGATATATTTTGTGACGCCAAATCTAACTAGGAAAATATTATTTCTTGCCCATTAAAAATATTTTCTAGAAGCATTACGAGGCAAGTAAAAAAAGTGGAATGTCATTCAACACATAAAAGAAAACTTTAACATTAGAAAATTCTATATTTCTTGATGTAATGTAATACATGAGTGGAAAAATGTTGCAATGTGTCGTTTTGCAACGAGTGAATGCTTATTTTCATGTGAAATGAAAACTTCACCATTTTCTTATGTCTTTCAACATGGGTGAAAACTTTGTGAAAAGGTGATGTGTCACACCAAAAAAATAAATGAAGTGAATATGTCACATAATAAATGAATCCATTGTGATATATATACTAGAAAATTGGATCAGCAAAACTTAATATCTCCCTGATCTATAAAACCAAATAATATTTTAGAAGGAACTTAAAATATTTGTGATGCATCAATTTCTTGTGTGACATGATACTTTACAATAATAATACCATTTCCTCTTTTAATTGCACTAAGTGGTGAATTCTATAGTCTAATATCAGATGTGTAGCTTCTTTTATGTTCAACTTGGAGTTAACATCTGCCTCTTTCAAGATAGAAATAAAAATAAAATATTCACTAAATAAAAATAATGACTTATATAATAATAAAAAAATTTACTTGTGGATGTGAAGATGTATAACTGTTTTATTTGAGAGAAAAATATCAATTATAAAGTATTTGAATATCCCTGTTAACTAATATATATATATATATTATATATATATATATATATTAATATATATATATATATATATATATAGAGAGAGAGAGAGAGAGAGAGAGAGAGAGAGAGAATTTTGGTTATAAAATAAAAGATTTCAATTCTTTGCATTAAATAAAATAATTGTATATCTACTTTATATAGAGAGATAAAGCCTACTCTTAATTGTACTTTCCAAACCCTTTTTCACAAATCAAATAACTCCTTTGATCCCAATGGCTTTCATCTCACTTCAATTTGTAATGTGGTGTATAAAATTATCTCAAAGATAACTCCAAATCAATTAAATCCTTGCGTTGCTTTCCTCATTTTGAAGGAGCAGTCCTGGAATATTGAGAGGCATAAAATTATATATTGTATTATGGTGGCTGATGAGCTTATCCACTCCATAAAAATACTCACAAAAGTTCGAATGGTCATCAAACTTTATTTTTATAAATAATTTGACAAATTAAGCTGGTCTTACCTCTATCATACCCATAGAGACTTTGGCTTCTTGGAGGATTGGATCCACTCTCTTTTCTCCTATCGTTTTTTTTCAATTTTTTTAAATGGCTTGCCTACAAAAACTTTCAATCCATCAAGAAGAATTAGGAAAGGGAAAACTATTTTCCCCTTCCTCTTCCACCTCACAGTGGAAATATGGATTCAATCTCTTTAAGAATCCTTCAAATAAGGCACATTGAAATGCATTAGTCATTTTCACACTCTTGATCCCATTATGCACCACTAGTTCATAGACGATAATATGCTCATGGTACAACCCTTAATAAAAGAAGCAAGACCCTTTAAGCACATCTTGGATGATTTCATGCGATCTTTTAGAACCTCAATCAATCTCTTTAAATACCACAATTTATTCTTTAATATCCATCCCTCAATTCAAGCTCACTTAGATTGACTTCTTGGTTACCAATAATCTTCTCTATCAATCATCTACCTTGGAGATCCCTTGATTGAAAAATCCCTCAAAATTATTCATTGGGAATATATTTTGTTAGGTAAAATACTAAGAGGGGGGTGAATCTGTATTTTACACACTTCAAATTTTCAATTCCTTATTCTAATTTGTATACGCTATTGTTATAAATGAAACTAGAATATGTACGTGACTATTATTAAAGAAACCCATGTATATATAGATAACTTATCTAATCATTAATTTCATCATCTGTTCAAAATTAATTTGTGTATCATTACTTCATTTTCATCAGTTAACCAATAATTATGAAAACTTAAGAAGAAGATCGAACATCAACACACAAAAACCATATGAACACCTGGATTTTAGGTGGAAAACCTATGTGGGAGGAAACCACCATTGTTGTCATCTACGTCTTCTTATTTTATTAAAAGGAATCTTCTTACAATCTTGTAGTAGCACAAAATCTAACCAGCACGCGGGCTCCTACTTGCAGAAGTTTACAACATTCTCTCATTTTCCAGCTCCTACTCGAAGGGAGATACAACCCCCTTTCTAAAGCTTGTTATCCTCTCCTCTTTGGGGACCAATTTTTAGAATGTTTCAAAATGGATCCACTCTGAACACTTTTGACATCAACTATCCAATTATTGAACCAAGTAAATCGTCAAATCAATAATTGAATGTAAATAAATAAAAACAACTAAATCAAAGTAATTCATAATAGATTATATCAGTTCACAACCATTCATCATAGTACCAGACCATATTCTATTTTTCATAGAAACTAGTTACTGTCACAACAAACCCTAATCAAGCATATGTCAGAAGGTATATTTTATTGCTTTCAGTCATATTTGCATATGTATGTGGTTCTCCTTAAGAGTACCTACGTGTAGATATTAAAACATTGATAATTTAATCTGAGCCACTATACCATTGAATCAATCACTCAAATAAATATTGAAACCAACACAAACCATTGAACACAATACAAATAACCAAACAGAAGCATCATCACTTTGTCAACTTCTATTTCATAATAAATTTAACCCAATAAGTACTATCAAACTCAAATTATCATAAGAGAGACTTGATCAACAGACAACAACAAACATGACAAGACACATCAACCATCATCATCAGCTCATACTGCAAAAACCTATCATGTATCTGTGACAATTACAAAGAACATTCGCGATCTACGTGCTTCTCATGTTTGACACCTAGGTATAGATTTTGAAATTTCGTGGAATGTATACGTGACTATCTAGAAACACATCACATATGTACGCACTCTTTGAAAAGAAAACTAGCGTACAAATCTATAATCAATAAATCATGCCTTCACTACAACCAGAAAATATAATTTTCAACCCTTACCATCTCATATTCATGTCATAGTATCATTATCACCACTCATCTATCAAAATTATATATTTTTAATAATCGAATCAAATAAGCACATGTGATACCATACTACTTCTTTTTTTATAGTCGGTCCCCATTTAGAAATGGACATTTAACATCCATTTGATATACTTTAAAGTTATGAAAACTTGAAAATTCAAGGGGACATCCTTATTGCTTTCTTATTGAGCATAGCATTTGCATATGAGTCTTCCTTTGTTTATAATTTCTTCTCCATTTTCATTCAATTTGTTTTTGAATACCCATTTTGTCCCAATAACATTTTTATCATGAGGTATTGGTACTAATTCCCATGTATGGTTCTTTTCTATTTCACCAAGTTCCTCATTCATTTCCTCAACAATAAACTCATCTTTGCTTTCTTGATTCACAGTTTGAAGTGCAATTGTGGATAATAATGCTAGGCAACTAGAAGTTCCAACAATATTTGTTCTAGTTTGTACTCCTGCTTCCTTTTCACCTAGAATTTCAAATTCCTGATGATTTTTCTGAACATACCTTGAAGGTTTCTTTTCTGATGTATCTATATCTTCATTTCATTATCCTCGTGCTTCTCTATTACCTTCTCTTGCATCCTTTCAACTTGTAGTAGGAATAGGTTCATCATTTGTTGGAGATTCCTTTTTGGTACCTATGGATCCTTCATCAATTACAACATCAATGCATTCAACACTATTTTGAAGCATTTTATTGTATCATTTATATCCCTTTCTTCTAGAAGAGTATTGAAGCAGGATTGCTTCATCAGCTCTAGATTCAAACATTCCAAGCTTATCATCATTTTCCTTTATATAAAATTTTCTTCCAAAAATTAGAAAATTCTTTATAGCTGGAGGCTTACCAAACCATAGCTCATATTGGGTTTTATCACTCTTTACTTGAATATGATTTTTGTTAAGGATATTCATGGATCTAAATGTTTCTTCCCCCTAGAAAGTATGAGGCATTCCAGACTCATAAATAATGGAACATGCTATGTGTTGGAATTTCTTTCTCATTATTTCTACCACTCCATTTTGTTGAGGATTTTTAACTACATAATACTTCGTTTTGATGTCATGTTGTTCACAAAAGTTGAAAAAAATTGTCTGATATAAATTCTCCCCTCTATCAGATCTAAGACATTTTATTTTCAAATCTAACTCATTTTCTACTAAAGCCTTGAAAACTTTAAATTTATTAAGTACTTCATCTTTATGTTTTTATAAGCCAATCCAACTCATTCTTGTAAAGTCATCAATGAATAATATGATTTATTGTTCACCTCGAAGATATTTCTTTCTCATTGGACCTCACAAATCAGTATGAATAAGCTGAAGAGGCTTACTTGAAGTACCTTCTTCATCATTAAATTTAATTTTGGTTTTCTTATTGGATTGACATTATTTCTGTATGTTATTTTCTAATAGCGAGATGTTAGGCTCCCATTCTGCTTCACTTGTGTAATTGAGTGAAGCTTATATGTCCCAATATTTTTTTCCAAAGCCAACATTGTTATTATTTGCTTAAGTAAGAATACTCTTGGTCGCCTTCCAAGACATAGACTTTTTTTCGGGCTCTTGTTTCCTTTATTATGATCTTACATGTATTGAGATTCCCTACCACACAATCATTTGATCTGAAAACAACCACATCCCCTTGGCCACACATGTGAATAACACTCAAAAATTTACATCTTAATCCATCAACAAACAAAACATTTACAACCTTAACCTTCTTCTTTAGAAAAGGAATTCCTTTCCCTTTGATAACAGTAGGTGAGTTATTTCCAAAGGTTACATTATTTTCTTCATTTATTTCATTAAAGGACATAAACATTTCTTTTTCACCTGTCATATGATTTGAACATCCACTTCCAATGTACCAAAAATTTTCTTGATCTCCTGCATATAAGGCTAAACCACAATTTTTTGATTCTATGGTTTTCTTTTTCCATATCTTAGATGTTGTTTACTTTTATTCATGTTGATGGAATGATCTCATTCTGCTTCTGTATTCAATTTCTTTATGCCCAAAGTTTTTTGCAAAAATAACATTTTGGTTCATCTTGGAGATGTGAGAAAGCATTGTAAGATTATTTCTTTGACCCAATCTCATTCATTTTTTTCTTTCTTCTCTAGTCATGCTAGTTTTATAAGTGACACAATGAACAACATTATGACCAAAATTATGAAAAGTGAAGCATTAACCATTGAAGTATAAGTTCATGGGAGTATACTACCTTTTTTAGTAGCTTCTCCTTTGATTGTGGTAAGGATTTTTTACTTGAGAGGCTTTTGATTCCTCATTCCTGCGCTGAGAACTGGAATTTTGATGACTACTTCTCTTTAATGCATTTAGATAGTTTTTTGTACCTATTTCAAAAGATTTGATAGTATTTGGTGATTCTCCATTGCATCCAAGAATTGTGTTTAATAGAGGAGAGCATTGTAATTTGAAGATTTCTTCTAAGGTCTCATATCCTTTAGAAAATCTAAGAGCTAGACCCTTCGTCTTCTCAAGTTCTTTTCTTAGATTAAATATTTCTAATTCTAACTTGTCATTGTGCCTCTCCTTTTCTAGAATTTGTTTCTTCAATGCTTCCTCAGCTAATTTAGCTTCTTCCAAAGCAATTTAAGTTGATTTATTTTTTCACCGAGATTATCTTTTTGTTCTAGGGAATCCATAAAAACATCATCAAAATCATCAACACATTTATCTTCAATGGGCAATATTAATTAATATTCTTAATAAAATTCAACATCTTCATCATTTTAAAGTCCACTACTATCTTCATGTGTGTAGAAATGTTTCTTATTGTCAAACCTTCCTCTAATATTTACTTTTGTAGAATTATTACTTTTCTCATGGTTTTCTTTATAAGGACATTTAGCAGCATAATGGCCAACTCTTCCACAACAAAGGAATTTGAAAGGAAGATTACATCTAAATCTACTAGTTTCTACTTCGAGTTTCTTTACAAAGTTTGCCTCTTATTCATCTGCTACATAACTGGATTCCTTAAGATCCTCCTTTTCTTTTCCTTTATAAGTAGAATGTTGCTTCTCTGATATATGAGGGACCCTTTTTTCTTGTTTCATAAGTTGTTAAGATCCCATAAAGTTGTTCAATGCTAATTTTCTTCAAAACTTGCATTTATTGAACAATAGATAGTTTCGAATCGACTTTTGGGGTTATAGATCTTAGTATTTTCTCAACAAGCATCAAAAATTTTACTTCATCACCAAGATTCTTCTTTGAATTAATGATCTCATCTACCTTAAGAAAGAAACTTGCAATAATTTCATCATTATGCATTTTGAGAGTTTCATATTGAATTCTAAATGTTTGACATTTGACACTCTTAACCTTAGTGTCACCATCATAACTTTTGATGATCTTGTCCCATATATCCTTTGCGGTATTTAGTTGGGTCACCTTCACAAATTATGGTTCTGCTAAGCTTCCCAAAAGAGCATTGATAACCTTTGCATTGGTCTCATATTTTTTCTTTTCTTCTTCATCTATCGGAATGGAAGATGGATACTGGTAGCCTCCTTGAACGATTTCTCAAACATTATCTCCAAGTGACTGTAGATATGCTCTCATTCTGAATTTCCATAAAACCAAGTTGGTTCCACTAAAGAATGGTGACCTAATAGATGCTAATCCCTGTTGATTTCTCATCTTGATGAATATCCCTTCAAGATATCAAGCTTCTTTTGAAGGACCTTCTCTGATTCCAATTGTCAGGAAAAATAACAAGGGGGTGAGTAAATATTTTACAGATGTCAAATTTTCAATTTCTTATTCTGATTTGTATACGCTATTATTATAAAGGAAACTAGTGTATGTATGCAATTTCTATTAAAGAATCCCATGTATATCCAAATAGATTAATTGATCATTAATTTCATCATCTAGTGTATCATTACTTCATTTTCATCAATTAATCAGTAATTATGAGAAGTTAATCAGAAGACAGAAAATCAACACACAAAAACCATATGAACACTAGGATTTTATGTGGAAACCCAATGTGGGAGAAAACCACCACTATTGTTGTATTTTTATTATTATTTTATTAAAAATAAAATTCTTACAATATTTTGCTAGCACAGACTATAAACGACATGTAGGCACCTACCTGCAGAAGGCTACAACCTTCTCTCATTTTCCAGCTTCTACTGAAAGGGAGTTACAACCCCATTTCTAAAGAATGTTATCCTCAGGTCTTTGTGGGCCACTTTTCAAAATGTTTCTAACTTGATCCAATCCCAAAAATTATGAAATCAAATAGGCAATTATTGAACCAACTAAAAATAAAATCAATCATTGAATCTGAATCAACCAAAAATAACTAAATCAAACCAATTCATAACAGATCATAGCAGTGCAAAACCATTCAGTATAGTAGCATACCATATTCTATCTTCAACAGAAACTAGTTGATGTCACTACAATCCATGATAAATCATATGTCAAAAGGTATATATTATTGTTCTGAATCATATCCATGTATGTACATGCTTCTCCTTAATAGTACAAGTGTACAAATCTCAAACAACTAATAATTGAATCTGAGTCACTATACCACTAAATCAATCACTTAATCAGATATTAAGGCAAACACAAATTGCTGAACCAAATAGAGATCAAAAAATAGTAACATCTCACTTAGTCAATTTATATTTCATAATCAATTCAACCTAATCAGTAATATCAAGCTCAAATTATCATAAGAGAGACTTCATCAACGGACAACAACAAGCATAACAAGATAGATCAACCATCATTATTAGTTCATACTACAAACCATAGTATGTATACAAAGAACGTTCATGTATGTACGTGATTCTCATGTTTGACACCCACGTAAATATTCTCAACTTTGGAAGAATTTATACGTGACAACCCAGAAGCAGATCTGCATATGTATGTGCCCTCTTAGGGGAAAACCAACATACATATCTATAATCACTAAATCATATCTTTGTTGCAACCAAAAAATATCTTCACAACCATTATTGTCTCATATTCATGTGAGAGTATCATTATCACCACAGATATATCATAGTTAGATATTTTCAACAATCAAATCAAAATAAGCACATATGATACTATACTTCATATTTTTTAGATTTGTGTCTTTTCCTTGGTCCTTGGTGCACAACTGTTCTAGATCAAATTATTCATAGATAACACAAAACATGCACACTCTAACACTTGATCTACATCTCCTTATATAGTATAAGCCTTAACCAACACTTTAGGCCAATCCTTTACTTATGTTGATGGTATTCTTTGACGAGATGAGATACCCATTGTCACGCTCATTACTATGGGCCAATACCATGATAAAGACCCCCGGTATTCCAATTACCTTGGTGTAGAATATGTACGTGACTTTGTTTCACCATACCTATGTATGTACATGGTCTTTATTTATAGGAGCCATGTATACTTTCCAAAACTTCACGTTTATCATTGCTTTGTTTCTGAACTAGTGTTTCTTTGTCCATTTTCTCTATCACATTTGTACCCACTTGTATAATCATCCTTCTACCATCATGTTGACATCTTTATCAAGTAGGTTTCCATCAAGGACAACACTTTAGTCATAATGCCAACATCTTATTGATAAGCTCTCTAACAAACTAGAAAACTAGACTTTTCATGGACTAAATATAGCTAGTTTTCTAGTCCTTAAATCCATCCTTAAGGTCCTTCCGACTTATATGATATCAATCCTTGTTGCATCGAAAGGTGTTATCTAATCCATTAGAAATATCTACCAAGTGTTTTTCTCGAGGTGGTGGTAACCAAGGAATGAAAATGGGCTTTCATAGCATAGGATAAGGTGTGACTCCCCAATGACAAAGGGGGGCTTGGCCTCAAAGATCTTGAAAGAGTCAGCAATGTAATGGGGTTCAAGCTCTAGTGGCATTAGATCTAGGGTGATCAAGACCGATGAAAGATTATTTGGAATGAGAAATATAGCCCAAACCAAAATCTTCTCTAAAAAATAACATGACAAAACTCCACTCAAGCCTCTTTATATGGAACCTAATAGACAACAACAAATCTCTCATTTTTCATCAATGCTTCTCGGACATAAAAAATCGAAATATAACATAATTCTAGGAAGATCATGGTAGCAAATGCCTAATCCAGGACAACAAATTTAGTTAGTCAACCTAAGATTCTCATGGTTTCCAATGACTACACATATGTTGGACAATATTCAAATCATAAGCAACAAATACTCAGTGATTACATGGAAAACCAAAGAAGAGTGGACTTTTGAAATCTCACCCCCAAAGAATGGACAATGTTAGAGAAGAAACTCTCATAATCGATAACTCCTCTATCAAAAGGAATCAATAAATTACAATGGGGGCATTTCCCATCAGGCACATTCATACTTCAAGAGGCATACAATATTGTGGCTAACACAAACCAAGTTCCCAAGGATTCAATAAGAGATAAAACAGGGCCCTAACTTGGGACAAAATCCTTAGAAGGTGTTTTGAGGACCCATGATTTTTGGATTTCTACAGATCCAATTAAGAAATAGTAGATCATATTCTTGCTGATTATGTATATGAAAATAATATGTGGACCAAGCTAGCCTCTATATTTAGGAAATATGACTGAAAAGCCTCTAATATATTTGGCATTATTTCCGATTAGAGAAACTCCTCATTCTAGAATATTATTCTCAATTGGGAGTGGTCATTATTTCCTAGATTCATTTTATTATTGCATGGGAAAGAAAGGAATACTTGTATCGTCCTCAATCAAGCCTCTAACAATGAAATAGTTTGGCATCATGATCTTCATGGAGTTAAAGAGACCATCCTCCACTCCCTCTAGTTATCCTTCGATTGGGATGCCAACCCACTTGAGGCTAGAATTATTTCCTCTATTTCCATCCTCTTGACTTCCTTAACCTCTTCCACCTCCTCTTGCTCCTCCCCATCCCTCTCTTTCCATCCTCCTACCTTCCTCACCCCCTTCCACCTCCTCTTGCTCCCCCCCTTCCCTCTATTATGCTTCTGCCTAGTCTCCACCACCTTCTTCATCAAATATAATTTTGATGGTGATTCCAAAGGAATCCTAAGCATGAAGGGTTTTGGTGGCATGCTCATAGATGATAAAGGCCTCCCTCTATTTATAATTAAAGGGGACATGAGTAACTCTGCCATCAATGTGGTTTTGCTCGTCTTTGGAGATGGGATTAAAAACAACCAAGCAATAGGGATATAGATGGATAATTGTTGAAATTGATTCTCAAATCATCATTAGCAATCTCAAGAAGCTCGTAAATGGAGCCCCCATTAGCAAGCTCTCCAAAATTTGGAAAATGGAACATTTTATCCATAGGATACTCTCCATCCTTCCCTCTCTTATCGTCATCTCTACTCACATTTTCCGGTCTAGGAATAAGCTAGCTAATCTTGGTTGCTCTTAGAATAATTTCCTCCTCTTCTCCCTATGGTCTAATTTTTCCAAATTCCTCTCCTCACTGACTATGGTGCTCTAATTCTTCGAGATCAAACTCAATAGAGTTGTGAATGTGATTTTTTCCCCCACTCGAGGTGCTCACAAAATCATTTATAGGTGATGGTACGACATCACCACCACTCCATCACTTCAATAATTAAATCATCAAACATGTGGATGCATCACTATACTTAGTGCATGAAGCAATTAATGTTATGATCACCTTAATTCACTTGGTATTATGAGTTATATTTTTCTATGGTTCTCATCCCTTGATTGAGATATCTCACCACATTGGTCATTCACACCCACATTTCTAAGTTGCACTTTCATTGAACATTTGTTATTTCAAATTTTGTTTTTGGGGTTGGTCGAGGTCCTCATGACCTTGCCACCCATTCCCCCTCCCTTATCACAACATTTATAATGGTCATCATTGTCTGTTGTTTCGCCAAGAGCTATGTCTCCCCTTCATCCTTGGTGCAATGCAATCCCAAACTCTAGTGGTACAATTTTTGGAGGATGGCAGCAATTCCTCCATCACTAGTTGATCTCGTCACCCTCCATCTAGTGTGACTCCACTAATCAACATCCTCAATGGGAATTTTACTCTATTGGCCTTAGTACATCTGGAACAGGTTTCCTATATGAGGCCCAGCTCCAAGTAACAACCTACTATTGTATTTCTAGAGTTGTCTCTCTCAATTATCAAGAAATGGATTTCAATTTTTTCTAGTTATGTACATCTGATCTTTTGATGTTTCACTGCGACTTTCTTTAACAGACCCATCTCCCTCCACAAAACTTTGTTCAAGTCTAACTGGTGACCTTTTACTTGTTCTTTTACTCCCTATAGCCACCTCCTTATTCATTTACAGCCCCTAGGAGCCCTCCTTGCTTGGTTTCTTGTTTCCTCTCGATCAACGTCTTAACAATTTCTCTTATGCTCCATTGGTCCTACTTCACATTCATGTATACTTTCTTGCTTTGTTCCCGAATTTTGGCATGCCCCATGAGCTCATGCAATTCCAAAGAGGCTGTACAAATGAATGCACTATTAATGTCAGGACCTGATATAAATCCTTCATTGTGGCGAGGAGACTTCATGCCAACACTCTTGGCCTTATCGAGAGGGAGTTTGATCATTCAACTATTGCAACCCTAACAAACATCAATGGTTTCATAGATACACAATTTTTTTCCTCATCTACAGAATGGCTCACGGACTGAGGACATACATGTGAGATAAAAGATGAATACCCTTGTATAATAGAGATTTATTGGCACATGAAATCCCTCTTGGGCGAAGTGTCAATAAACAACCATAAAGCCCGTAGGGAGATGTTTGTGCAACTCGATGAAATTACAGTAGATAATTGAGACATGGTCATGGAGCACTATGATTTGGCCATGTGATTGGGACATCTCAAAGGCATCCTCCTTAGAGGAAAAGTAGGAACACATGCAGTTGTGATTCATGTCTCCACATCAACATGACATTTTCGTTGACATTAGCAGTACTATGGGATTTCCTTCACTAATTTCCTTTGATGGTTTTGGTTGCTATCTTTTATATGCAGCATCATTGCTTCTATATTATTGCCAAGCATTTACTTTGTTTTTGATATCATGTTGGATATAGTAGGCTTATAACATGGATGAAGGAATTTAAAAACCTAGTTATTTTCTAGAAAAAATCGTTTTCTTTCACCCTTGGTGTAGTTTCCCAAGTGGTAGACAATAAAGGAAGTAATTGTTCATTGTTCTAATTGATGATTTATTTTAAAAGATCAATAGAATTTAGAAGCTTATAAAAAAAAATAGATAGAGAAAGAAAAAATAATTGAAAATGAAATATTTTAATTACTTCTTAACAAGAATAAAAAGTGTAATTCATTCAAATCATAATATGAAATTAATATGTAACGTTTGACAAATATAAATAATAAAAATAATTTCGATGTGAATCATAAATAAAACATTTCAATATGCACAGTTAAATCACATATATAGAAAAAATTACTTTTCAAATTGATGGAGATGCACATTTAAAAATATATAATAATATAGAGTAAGGTATTTCAATGCCATATATCCACACACACACACACACACACACACACACATATATATATATATACTGGAAAAAAGAAAGTGATAAGACAATTTTTTTCTGTTGTTGTGGTCTTTTCTAGTGATACATTTTGGTTAATTTTGTTTAAAACTAACAAAAACTGTTGAGAGTACAATTTTAATCTATATAGTCTACGCACTAATTTTCAAGACATTAATCTATTTAAATATATTTTACTTAGAATGAAAGAGTTGTACTTTTTTCTATTCCTTAAATCCAACTTAACCCTCAATTTATGATGAATCAAATCTCTTAAGTATAAACTTTTTCAAATTTTATAATATAAAAAATAAGTATAATCTAAAATTAATCTAATAATAATAATAATATAATGATCATAGTTTCCAAAAAAATCACATTGAGAACAAAGAGTCCATGCAATTCGAACCCAAATCTAAGTTCATCATGAAGACCAAAATCTAGGTTCATCATCTTCGTCCTTGTCCTCACGATGAATCTAGATTTGGATTCTAAACACATTGACTCTTTGTTCTCAATGTGATTTTTCCAAAAATTACAAACATTATATCATAAATCACAAAAACATAGTATAATAATAATAATATATTTTCCATATTTTTATAATTTTAAAATAATTATAATCTAATAATAATAATTTATGCCGTTAATAATAATAATAATAAATATGTTATATTGTAATTACAATACAGCTAAATAAAACTAAAATGTTACCCAACAAAAACGTTGTGTGCGGTTTACTTAATATACACAAATAAAACTAAAGTATACCGAAACCTTATCACTGATTTACGTTTAACACCTTCGGCAGTAAATAGAATCCCCTGATGTGGCAGACCCTAAAATACAATGAAACGAAAGTTCGTTTCCAAACACACTATGACGTCTCAGCTCCTTTGTGGGACTGGACGGCAGAATCGGTTCAGCTGGGCATGCATTGAAGGCGGGGTGTCGGAATCGCAAACAGTTCCTTAGCCCTCGGCGATGTGATTCCATTAAACCTTTCCATCATGTCAAGTTCTTGATTTGGGCCATCCGTATCAGCTCCGGGAAGCCTCCATTTGAAACAGTGCAAGAGCTGTGCCAGCCCAAGTTCTGCGACAAGCGTTCCCAATTGCTGTCCTGGGCATCTTCTCCTCCCTGCTCCGAAGGGAAGCCACGCAGAATTTCGATCTCCATTTGTATCTACCTCAGACCCAACTCTTTCCATGAATCTCTCAGGTTTGAAGCTTGCGGCATCTTCCCATGACACAGAGTTCCTTCCAATCGCCCAAATATTAACCAGAACTTGAGTGTTTTGAGGGATTTCATAGCCCAGGACATTGCAGGGCTCCGAAGACAAGTGGCGGAATAAAATCGGCCCCTGTGGGTATAGCCTCAGAGTTTCTTTCACCACAGCTTGTAAATAAACGAGACGAGGCAGATCAGATTCCCTTACCATACGACCCAATCCAACGACACGTTCCAGCTCGTCCTGAAGCTTCTTCAGCACTGACGGGTTTCTCAGCGCTTCCGACATCGCCCATTCGATGATTGTATGACTCGTGTCAGAGCCACCAAGCAACAAATCCTGCCAACATCGATATCATGATCAGTACCAAATTATAATAAAATCCATTCAACCTAATTTCATACTTTATCCATCCATTTGCAGAGATATTAACATACATAGAGGACTGCTTTTATCCAATCTCGTGAAATCTGCAACCCCGCATCTTGATTTGCAGCCTCTGCAAGTAAAACATCCACAACATCTTTTGGAGCGTTGGGGTCATTCCGGGCAGCGTGTTCATCTATTACTTTTTCTAAGAAGCAGTCCTGTGCCTTGTGCACGCTCTTCAACCGACGGTTAACACCTTGCAGATCCATCCAGTCCAAGTAAGGTACGTAATCTCCAATATTAAATGTGCCCATTAACAGAAAACTTTCATTGACCATCCGACTGAAATCTATTAAATCTTGGTCACAATACTTTGTACTAAATGCCGTCCTGCAGATTATAGCCGTAGCAAACGATGACACGGTTTGGCTAATGTTGATGGGACGAGAATGATCTGGAATAATAATAGCCCTAATCATAGCAGAGACTTCTTCTTCTCTATAAAACGGAAGTAATCTAAGCGCTTGGGGTTTAGCAAGTGTAAAACGCAAAGTTTACGCATTTGCCTCCAGGAAGGGCCATAGGGGGAAAATACGAGGCCGGACAAATTGTAGGTCAATTGCTTAATAGCAGCAGAGGGAATTCTGCTTGCAAAAAGCTGATCATGGGTTTTGAGAAATTGACTGGCTATTTCTGGAGAAGAGACGACTAAGGCGAGAGTAGAGCCGAGGCGGAGAGACAGGAGAGGCCCGTATTTCATAGACAGCGCTGCCAGTGATCGGTGAGGAAGCTTTCCTAGCATGTGAAGATTGCCGATAATGGGCAACGAGAAAGGCCCCGGGGGCAGTCTCCCTTTTCTTTTCCTGGACAAGTTGCTCCATGCTGCCACCAATACAACAAAAAGAAGAGCAGTGACGAGTGTTATACAAAACTCTACAAACTCCATCGCCAGTTTTTTAGATGGTTTCCTGTACTAATCTAGCTATATCTACCAGCAAACATCTATCTCAAACAATTTGATACTAGCTATATCCACAAACAACATCTACCTGCTGCTCCAAAGATTCAAGGTATGTAATAACCATGATTAGGCTCAGCCACACATATCCAACACGATCAGATATAACACATACAAACTGGAATAAAATGTTTATAATTGCGTCCAATCTAAAAGCTGTAGATATTTTTCAAGCGGGACGGTACCTTTCAATTCATTTACACCGTCGCCATTCCTATTCTCAGCCACACGTCTCCTATCCGACTAGTTATAACACAAAGAAACTGGAATAATGTGCCAATAATTGCTTCAACCTACAAGCTGTAGATATTTCTGACGCAGCACATTGGCTTTCAATTTACTTACACCGTCGCCATGCTTATACACAGTCAGCTATACCACATAAACTAATTACGTCCATGTTAAAAGCTGCAGAAATTTCTAGAGCATTATAGCGACTTTCAATCCATTTACACCGTCGCCATTCGTATGCTCAGCAACCAATACAAATTGATGCAAGATAAGTGTAATTACGTCCAACTTAAAAGGTAAGATATTTCTATATACATCTTTGCTTTCTGGATTGTGAATTTGGAGTTATTCAACCGAATTTGGACCATTTGGCCCGTGTTTATCTTGTAGGAGATAAGGCGGTCACTGGTCGATGTATTTATCTTGTCTTATTGGAAGAAGACAAGGCACTCACTGGGGCATATGGAGAAGAAGATTGTGTAGTTTTTATCTGCTCTTATTATAAGATATTCATAAGAAAATTGTTTAGTCAAAGTTTAGCTTTTAGAAGAGGATGGAGCATTATAGAATTAATAAGTTTCTCAGATTTGAAATTATCTTTTTAAAAGAAGATAAGCTATTCACTCTTTAGGTTTATAAGAAATTTGTTTGGTCATAATGGTTTGTATTTGATTATTCATTTATAAATTATAATTATAATTAGCACAACCAAATTATTGTATGTTTATTGATATATTCTTTAAAGAAATTTAATTTAGAAATTTATTAATAATATACTTTATATACAATAATATGTATTTAGATATACGAAGTGTAGATTATTGTTTGTAATGTTATAATAAAATAAGTACATATATCTATTTAAACTATAGTGATATACACTATTATAATGAACTATGAATATTAATACTAAAAACCCAATGAACTATAAATCCGATGGAATAATATTTAACCACACGCATGAGTATTAATTGTAAAGCCTATGAACAATATTACACCTTATGAATATGAATCCAAGGGATAATAAACTCAATGCATTCATAAATGCAAGGGAAAATAAAGCCATGAAATAATAAACCCAATGGATTAATATTGAAAACCTAAATTAGTATAAACCCAAGGTAACAATATTAAACCGTAGGGATGAATATATATATATATATATATATTATATATATATATATATATATATATATATTTCCTGGGCAAAGACTAAGTTACTTTATATTAAAAATATGTAAAAATATGTACAAGAGGTTTGACCCTCTGAGAGTGCTACTGATGACTGTGCAACTCTCTTTCAAAATTTTAACAAAATTGACTGTTCCACTAATGATGAGGAACCTTATACAAATTGTAGCACAGAGTGGATTTAACATGAGCAAAATTTTACATATCAGAAGATCTGCCTGGATACTAAACATGAGCAAAGAGACAGAGGAAAATTTGTAGACATGCCGCTGTTTGCTGGAATGTACTCCAGCCGCCAAACGTCGTGCCAAAAAAACCGAACAGGTAGAGCCGAAACAACGAAACCATGCAATATAGCAAGCAACCAAAATAGAGCAGGAAAACAAACCATACGAAACACAGCATATTACTTGATTTTTCGGATCCTTGCCCGATTTCCTCGTCAAGGGGCTCCCAGGTTATCTCCACGCCGTCCTGGACATCTTCAAGCTTCATTCCCGGCGGCAGCTTGGGATACAACAAGGTGGCAAAGGAGTTATCCGGCTTCTTGTGCATGCTTTGTTCCTGGGGGGAGGTTTGCCTTGTGTCTACCCTCTCTTGAGGATTCTTTGCCTGTTCCTGAGCCAAATCCAAACTGTTCTTTTCCTGCATGCTCCCAATTTCCTGAAGCACCTCAACATGCTCCTCTGTGTGAGCGAAAGTGCTCTATTCCTCAATTTTTCTCTGCGAGGAAGGGGCATAGGAGCTGTCCTCCATCCACCTGCTCGGGGAGGATTTGTTCGATGGAGAAGGCGATTGTTCCTCAGAGGGATCCTTCATACTGACCTCTTCCTCATCTTCTTCCGAGAAGATGACCGTCACAAGAGCCGAAATTAAAGGTTTGTTTGTTCAACGGCGATATTGAAACCTAGCAGATTGGACTGTGTTGCTGATGGATTGTCCCGAATCATCGGATCTGTTCGAAGGCGGCGACGCAAAAGCGTGAGGTGAAACACGGCGAGGGCTATGACTGCCTCTCCCTCCAACACCTCCTCGTTGCCCATGGTTACGCCCACGCCAAGGAGTGGCCCTTAAACGAGGAGCCATGTGAATTCTCTTAACAATGACGAGAAAGCTTGAGGACAGTGGTTGCCCTGAATCAACCTGGAGACTGGTTATCTCCTGGAGGGAGTCCCAAATAGCCACAATTTTGAGAATGTTGGTTTCGTCAACCAGGAAATCGTTGCTACCACAGAGCCGCTCCTCCCCTGAACGAATCTCTCTTTCAATTCCCGCTGCTACATTTTGAGGGGTCGAAACAACAGGAACATACATAGGCTTAAGCAAAGCTACAGAGAAAGGCTTGTGCTTACCATAGCCACCTCCCTCATTCCTCCAGAAACCAGACCTTACACTCTCAGCCTGCAACCAAATCTGAACTAGGGAGAATGTTCCAGTGGTGCACCCCTCCATCCTGTTATCACCACAGCTCTTGCCTTGGGGCTGACGATGAATTAAATGGCAATGAATGCCTTTCAAGTTCGACGGCATAAATCCTTTTACCTCCAACCTGTTCAGCTGCCCGCTGTCCTCTCCGCGTGGCAAGCTATTAAATCCTATTCAATGCAGTTCGGACACCCGCATCCGGGTAACCGTAGGGATGAATATTAATTGCAAACCCTATGAATAATATTACACCCTAGGAATATGAACCCTCACATTAATAAACCAAAGGAATTGATAAACATAAGGAAATAATAATAAACCCTAGGAATGTAAACCCTAACCTTCAAAAACCCAAGGACTTGATTTTATAAACCAAAAGGCATAATAAATCCACAGGAATTATTTTATAAACCCAAGGTATAGAAACCCAAAGATTAATTTTTTTACCCCTAGAAAAAACATGGTTAACCAATGTTCAACATGGGTGATTGCATTAATACTAAAAACCCAAGTGAATAACATTGAACCTTAGGGATGAGAATTGATTGCAAACCCTATGAACAATATTAAACCCAATGGATTAAAACCAAATAACTAAAGAGCTATAAACCCAAGTGAACAATATTCAACCCTTCGGATGAATTTTAATTGCAAACACTATCAATAATATGAGCTGCTAGATAAAAGAACCCAAAGAAATGATAAATAGAATAGAATAATAGTAAACCCTAGTAATATGAACCCTAACATTAATAAACCCAAGGATTGATATTATAAACCAAAAGGAAGAGTAAACCCAAGGGACATAAAATTATAAACACAAGGTATAGAAATCCAAAGATAAATATATAATAATACTAAAGACCCAATGGACTATAAACCCAAGGGAAAATATTGAACCATAGGAATGAGTAGTAATTGCAAACCCTATGAAAATACAGTGCCCTAGGAATATGAACCAAAGAGATAATAAAACCAATGCATTAGTAAAACCGAGGGAAAATAAACACATGGAACAATAAACCCAATGGATTAAAACCAAAATCTAAAGAACTATAAACCTATGGTACAAAAACCTAAAGATAAATATTTAACCCCTAAAATAAACATGGTTGACCTATGTTGACCATCATTGATTTCATTCATACTAAAAACTCAATGGCTTATAATATTGAACTATAGGAATGAGTATTGATTGCAAACCCTATGAACAATACTATGCCCTAAAAATATGAACCAAATAGATAACAAATCCAATGCATTAATAAACCCAACGAAAAATAAACCCATGAAATAATAAACTCAAAGGATTAAAAGCAAAATCCCAAAGAACTATAAACCCAAGGGAAAAATATTGAATCGTGGGGATGAATTATCGTAATGGTTATATACTAAAACCCAAAAGGATTATTAACACAAGGGAATAATATCAATCAAATGGAGTAATATTAACCCTAGTCACAATAAATGCAATGGCATTAATACTAAAAACCCAACAAGCTTTAAAGGAAAATGAATAATATTAAACCCTAGCGATGAATATTAATTGGAAACTTTATGAACAATATCACACCCTAGGAATAGGAACCCAAGTGATAATAAACCCAATGGATTAATAAACGCAAGGAATAATAAACCCAATCAGCTAAAACAAAAAACGCAAGGAACTATAAACCCCACAGAACAATATTAAGCCCTTCGGATGAATAATAATTGAAAACCCTAAGAAAAATATTTTAACCCCTAAAAAAAACATGGTCGCAAAGGTTCACCATGGTTGATTTACATATTCACCGAAGGCTTGTGAGAAAGTGGTACTAGACCATGGTTGACCATGCTAGACCATGGTTGACCATGCTAAACCATGGTTGACCATGCTAGACCGTGATTGATTGTAAACTGAAGAGATTTTTTTTTTTTTCCGAAGGGAAGATCGATATAGTATTAAAGAAGGTTTCTTATCATTTTGAGACAATATTTGTCACAATGTGACATTGCACCTTAGTTGACCATCATTGGATTTATAAAACATGGTTGAACATCATGAAAATTTTAAACCAAATGGAATAAACAACCCAAGCGATTAACACAAAAAACGAAAGATATTATAAGCATAGTAAAAAAATATTAAATGCATGCAATTTGAAACTATATATTATAAACCCAAGGGATTCAAATTTTAAACCGAAGGAAAAAATAAACCCTAACAAAATCAAAATATACGTGGATTTATTACCTATTATATAGCATGGCATGTTTCTGCTACAAACCACCATTATGCCTAATGAACAGGTAGTAAAAACCCTATTTGTATAAATATTAACACAAATATCCAAAACCGCATTAGAATAATTAATAAGCACTACAGAACAAGGGAATTTTTTCTATCAAAGCAATGTTTGTCACAATGACACCACCAACCATAGTTGCCAATGTTGGATTGTCATCCATTTCAATTTCAATATAGTTTTATTTAAAATGGAACATAGAACATGGTAGATATTAAGAGGTGATAGGAAAGATACACATTTGTTACACAAACATTGGAATGCGACAAAAGAAAATCCAAAAAACATTTAAGACCATGCATATACAAAATATAATATAACAACTCAATGGAAAAGAATCGATTGCACCAATACTAAATGCAAACAAGGGAATTGAAATTAAGAAATAAGTATTATGTGTTTACATCAAAAAAATCCATGGGGAATGTCCACTTCAAACAATTCTTAAAAGAACATTTAATGATTGGCATATTCCAAAACATTGGCGGACTAATGACAAAAACAACACCAATTGACATCAACAAGATAATGTTAATGCTACTTTACAGTTTCAAGCTAGTTCCTTCTTGTCTTTATTCCTAATTCTCTAAGATGTAGAAGCAACAAGTATTTCATATGTGCTTTCATCTTTTCCAACACAAGGACATATTCGTGAACAAAAGATGGTTGAAACCCAAATTTTCTATCAAAACAACTGTGAATATATGAAACAAAAATTATTACTTCACCAATAGAATAAACATTGATGGCATAATACTGAACATCATTATCTTCCATATCTATAATGCAAAAAAAAAAAAAAAAGTTAGAACAAACATAGAAAAGAAAACATAAGCCTAAACATGTCTTAATATGTCGAATAAAACTATGAACCATGAATTAATTAAACCAAGTAAAAAATTCACAACTTTACATGACAAAAAGAAGGAAACAAAAATTAATAGGCACAATATAAATGGTTAAATAGAAACAATACCACATCAAAGCATCCAATCATGTGATTATTTCCAAGCATTCAATATGCTAACTTTAACACTAAAATACATTAAAAAATAACTAAAAGATGACAAGGAATAAAATAAAAACCATCAAATACCATTTCAAGCCATTATGTCAAACAACAAAACTGAGTTGAAGATAAAACCCTTAAAATGATATAGACTTCAATTGTTCCTCCTCTTTTTTCCTAAGTGTAACATACGAACTATTTGGCATCTTTTTCATAATGTTGATAAGAAAAATGTGGTGAAATTCGTAAACCAACAATGGATCTCACTCTTGATATAACTGTAAATGTCAAACCATGCCTCTCTCTATCTCCAATATCCATGGTGGCTCATTGCAAAGTCATCCCTTATGACTTTTGTATAGTCAAGACACATGCCATTTTCAAAGGCATATGTCCTAGGTTCCCTCTAGCAATAGGTGTTACGGGCACAACATTTAGACAATCCTTGTGAAATGGAGCATGATGGTGAGGGTGCAGACGCTAAAGATAGTCTCTCCAATTTGGCTGCAATCTCTTCAATATCTGCCTCTCTTCCCTTTGTATTGTCTCCAAGCGTATGAGTCATTAAACTGATAGCTTCATTCCTTTTGTGAAGAGTCACAATCCTTCTAATTTATGATCAAAGGTAGCAAAATCAAAATCTTTCTACAAGCTTTACAAGGAAATATAAATCTATTATTATCGCAACCTTTTGAAAGGATTTATGCTACAATTGAATCAACGACAGTTTAATACACTTCCACTCTAATACCAATGCGCCTTAATCCCAACAGACAACCCACTATGAATATATGTGACATCGGATCACTATTTAGAATTAACACTGGTCATTATATAAAAAAATAGAATTGCCTACCACAGACAGACTACCACAGCAGCGCTCCTTTATGTCCACACTTATAAATTCAACTGCCATTACATGTAGTTGAGAGCCCTTCTCTCACGCCCATAGTCCTGTATTAACACTCTGCCAGTGGACATCCTTCTCCACGCAAATAGTTAAGGAACGCACAACGCGCGTGCCCTCTCCACGCACACAGTCCTGTATTCAACTAGAAATATAAAGAAAGCTGCCACGCATATAACACTTCCCTTCGAACCCAATCATTGGAGAATCTGATTTAAACTCAATCACTGGAGAGTACGCTGCCAAGGTATTTAATACACGGTTTTATATATGTCACTTGCGATCAATTGTGCCCATGCTTCCAAGGTAATTAACACACAGTTATAAATATATATCACATATCAGTTGCGCTCATGTGGAAGTTGCGGAATTCTCAAATTTTTACAGTGATTTCAAATACCAGTTCACCATATAACATTCAGTTTCATTACATGAGAGAGAGTTTGTTCATAAAAGCAACATTGGCATCGCCTCCTCTACCCAGCTTGGCGGCCATGTCGTTTTTTTATTCATATGGGTAACTTTTCCTTATTACAAAAGCATAACTTTACATAGTAAATTAAGGTTTTTTTACAACTAATCTAGCATGCTTTATTATCTACTTCTATGCTAAGTTTAACTAGAAAAGATAGCATGCTTTATTCCCTATCTTGTTCCTATTTTTAACACAAAAAACATAGAAACAACAGGAAAAAGGTTCCCACTCCTTGCCTGTAGATGTTTTTTTAATTTTTGGAATAAATCGGAAGATTTTTCCCCTCTGAGTCACATGCTCCTACATCAGACTCCCAAGGTAGAAACAATTCATGGTCTCCTGATCATGTGTCTTGTGGTCTTGATCTTCCTGGATCCCACACTTTGTTCTGCAACCGTCCAAATGCTTTATTCCTTTGCTGCTGCTGCATGTCTGTTGTCCTTTGCTCCATTTTCTTCTCCCTGTCAATCAGGTTCAAGTTCTGATTGATCTTGCTTTCTTCTATTTCTATTTTCCTCCATTTGGATCGCTGCATCATCAGCTACCATATTTCTTTAGTTTCTATGTCCAACTTACTGCTGATGTTCCCAATTTCTGTTAATTCAGCTGCCACCATAGATGTTGCTAACATTGATGTTTCTATTGTCAATGTTGCCTGAGTTGTCACCATAGATGTTGCTTCCGCTGCCATCATAGATGTTGATGCCACTGTTGCCATAGATGTTGTTACCTCCCAATATTTCTATCCCTCTGCAACATGCTTTGGATCATCACCTGTAAATTCTTCCTCAAGTTCAAATGTCTTCAGTAAATATTTCAGCCATTTCGTCTTAAGCATTTCATCATGCTGTCAATTTGTTCCAGCATAACCTTCATCTTCCTCTTTGACAATCTTCAGTAATTGTCCATCATCATCTTCATTGATTCTGGCAATCAAAGCAAGTTTTTCAACCACTGTAGCTTCATCCTGTACTACTGTAGCAGCTTCAAAATTTTTTCCTCCAATCTTCTTTTCGCTATATAAAAAAGCCAACTCTCTTTTGTCACCCATGATAACAAAACTCTGCTTATGAGACATGACTGTCTCATCTTCTTTCTGCAATTGTTCTCCTCCTTCCAAGATAATTCCAAATGATGGATTGTCCTCTTTCTTACCTGTAAACACAATCAAATTGTCTGCATTAAAATCACAAGACCCACTGGTCTCATTTGTTGATTCAATCACCAACTTTTCTCTCTGCCGCTCCAAGTCTTTTTCAGGACTCAAAAAATCATCACTGGCTTTCTCCTCAGCTTTCTCTAGCAACACTTCACTATGCTACTCTGAGTTCTTTTCCGACTCCTCTATCATCACATCAGTATGATGATTTGCATTCACCATGAGACTGTCAGCTAGTCTCGCTTTTCTACCATCTTCTGCTTCATGATTGTTATTCATAAAAACTCTCTTCCCTTGCTTCTTCAGCAAATTAACCTGCACATAAGTCCTTCGTCTCTCCAACTCTCTTCTCTGGAGATCTAGTTTTCTATACAATTCAACAACTTCCTTAGGAGTAGAACTTGGAAACTTCACACTATTTTCCATATCGTCCTTAGTGCTTGACCCATCATGAGCCGGTCCTTCTTTCTCTGCATCAATATCCTGATTAGATTCCTTCTTCTTCATCTCCTTCGGAGATCTTGTTATCTCATCATCGATCTGAACAGCCTTCAGATTCAACTCTTCTTGGACAAATTCTAAAGCTTGTTCATCTCCCTATTCTGTATCTCCAAACATGCGCAACTCATTAGTTTTTAAATCACAAGGCTTTTCAGTCTTGACTTCTTCCTCCATTATTTAACCAATGGAAACCTCCTCTTCCAACTCAGTTGCTCTGAGTTCTTCCCGTCTCAACTCTACATCCATCATCGGCTCCAAGTATTCCTTTCCTCCAAGTAACAGATTTTTTGGATCAGTCTTTTGTCCCGGTACATCTTCTTTCTGTAAAGGCAACGATGTATGATTGACATCATCCTTTCCAAACTTGTAGGTGTTTCTCTTCCCATCATGTATGGCTCCTCTGTCATATTGCCAAGGTCTTCCAAGCAATATGTGACACACGTCCATAGGCATCACATCACAAACAATTTTATCTTTATACTTGCTCACTTGAAATTCCACTTCACACTGTTCACTTACGAACAGTTAATGTCCCTTTTGCAACCATGACACTTTATAAGGTGTTGGATGCTTCATTGTCTTTAGCTTCAATTTCTCCATTACTTATGTAGAAACGAGATTATAGTGCTGCCACTATCAATGATCATCTGGCAACATTTCCGTTGGATTTTGCACATTGTCCTGAATAAAGTCTTCCTTTGTGGTGGTTCAACCATCTCCTTTGCTGGCTTAAGTAGGAATTTATTAAGTACCAAAGATTCTCCTCTTTCCGGTGTATTTACTTCTTCTGTTACTACTTCCACTGGTGCCTCTTTCTCAGCTGGAGCAACAATTGCATTCCTCTTCTTTATTTCTGCATTCTCTAGGCACTCAAAAGCTCTATGTCTGATCTTATTGCATCTATAACATCTTATTTCTTTGCCTCCTCCTCTGCATCCTCTTCCTCTAGAAAAACTCCCTCTGCCTCTTGCATCACCTCCTGTGGCATGCTGGGTTGAGCTACTGCTAGCTCCTTCTTTAGGTGCTATAGATCTTCCACTACCACCTTGACCTTATTTTCCTCTGAAAGTCCCTCTTCCTCTGGCAGACTGCTTCCTCATGAGTTTTTCTTCAGCTTTCTGTGCTATCTGATAAGCTTCCTCTACTGTTTTAGGAGACAACAGACTTATCTCATCCCGAATGTCCATCTTGAGGCCATTCATATATATAGCCACCTTCTCATGTGCGTCTTGGGCTTCTCCATCTCTTATGCTCACTTTATAAAGCTCTTATGTATATTCTTTCACTGTTAAAGCTCTCTGTCTAAGATTTTGCATTTGTCTAAACAATGTTTGCTGATAATTACTCGGCAAAAACTTACCTTTTAACTTTGCTATCATTCTACTCCAATTCTTGATTGGCTGCTTACCAAGTCTCCTCCTTTCCACCTGCACACCATCCCACCAAATTGTTGCATGGCCTTTTAATTTGGTGACAACAAACTTTACTTTCTTCTCATCTTCTGTTTCTTCATAATCGAAGAATTTATCCATGCTATTAATCCAGTCGATCAATTCTTCTGGATTCAGTCCTCCTTAATATATCGACACTAATTGGTTCCATGGCCTGGCTGTGGATTTCAACATTGACTAAAAGAACCTCATCTCAGGAGTAACATGTACAACTTCCTCCTTTGTAGCTTCAACTTTGGGCTCACTAACATCTCCATCATCTATGTTTCTGCCTGAGGTTATCGCATCGAATCTAGCTCGTACCTCTTCTATGCTTTCCATTATTTCAGCATTCGCAATGGGTGGTCCTCCTCCACCATGTCCTTGTCCTCTTCCAACTCTGAAAACCATCCTTCTCCTACTCCTGAGATTCAATTCAATGTCAGTTGCTGGCTCTGATACCACTAATGATGGAAAGGGTGCGGACGCTAAAGATAGTCTCTCCAATTTGGTTATAATCTCTTCAATATCCGCCTCTCTTTCCTTTGTATTGTCTCCAAGCGTATCAGTCTTTAAACTGATAGCTTCATTCCTTTTGTGAAGAGTCACGATCCTTCTAATTTATTATCAAAGGCAGCAAAAGTAAAATCTTTCCACAAGCTTTACAAGGAACTATAAATCTATTATTATCACAACCTTTTTAAAGGATTTACACTACAATTGAATCAACAGCATTTTAATACACTTCCACTCTAATACCAATGCGCCTTAATCCCAACGGACAACCCACTATGAATATATGTGACAGCGGATCAGTATTTAGAATTAACACTGATCATTATAAAAAAAAATAGAATTGCCCGCCGCAGACAGACTACCACAGCAGCACTCCTTTATGTCTACACTTATAAATTCAACTGCCACTACATGTAGTTGAGAGCCCTTCTCTCACGCCTACAATCCTGTATTAACGCTCTGCCAGCGGACATCCTTCTCCACGCAAATAGTTAAGAACGCACAACGCTCCTTCCCTCTCCATGCACACAATCCTGTATTCAACCAAAAATATAAAGAAAGCTACCACGCATATAACACTAGCCTTCGAACCCAATCGTTGGAGAATCCGCTTTGAACTCAATCACTATAGAATACATTGCAAAGGTATTTAATACATAGTTTTATATATGTCACCTGCGATCAATTTTGCCCATGCTTCCAAGGTAATTAACACACAGTTATATATATATATATATATATATATATATATATATATATATATATATATATATATATATATATATATATATATATATCACATACCAGTTGCGCTCATGTGGAAGTTGCGGAATTCTCAAATTTTCACAGCAATTTCAAATACCAGTTCACCATATGACATTCAGTTTCATTACATGAGAGAAAGAGTTCATAAAAAAAACACTGGCATCGCCTCCTCTTCCCAGCTTGGTGGCCAAGTCTTTTTTTTATTCATATGGGTAACTTTGCCTTATTACAAAAGCATAACTTTACATAGTAAATTATGGTTTTTTTACAACTAATCTAGCATGCTTTATTATCTACTTTTATGCTAATTTTAACTAGAAAAGATAGCATGCTTTATTCCCTATCTTGTTCCTATTTTTAACTAAAAAAACATAGAAACAACAGGCAAAAGGATCCCACTCCTTGCATGTAGATTTTTTATTTTTTATTTTTGGAATAAATCGGAAGATTTTTCCCGTCTGAGTCAGATGCTCCTCCTGCATCAGAGCACTAGTGTACTTCTCAAAAATAATTGTAGCATACTGAGGAAATTGTGGCGGGTGTGTGTGAGGTGAATAAAATATATCTTCTATATATCCAAGAGAACCATTAACCAAACCAGCTTCTACCCACAAATTACACGTAAGCATGACACGCTGACTATGACACAACAACACCTCGTGCTACAATATGTCATCATCAATGTCAGCAATCTCAGATCTCCTACCACATTCTGCGACACATATTGCAACTGGACAATTCAATGATTTCAACAATTTCTAATTGTGCAAATGGACGAGATCATTTGTTGAAAACAAGTGAAATGAAGAATCATATAAAAATATTTCCTAATGATCCAAGCAACTATCAACACGCATCATAAGAAGATCTCAATCTTGCAAACAAGGCTCTTCATTTCTAATATGTGTTAAAATAATGTGAAAAAGATTCCTACCTAGGATCATCCCCTTGTTGCCTGTAAATTTTATCTAAATTAAAAACAATGTTGAAACTTTTCCACAACACCTTTCCTTCTATAATTCCTACATACAACAGTTTATCCTTAACTAGAGGAAGTTGCCCAAGATCACCCACAAGAATTATGGAATTGCCACTAAAAGGAGAAGTTTTATTTTCTAGAAAGGCTTCTTGCAAACGAGAACTATTTCCATAAACAAACTTGGCCATATGAAGATCATTTCATGAATTAAAATATAGGGAACGTCCCACATTTCTTCTTGGAAATTTGCTAGAGCCTGGTCATTACGCAATTTCGTATCTTTAATATAAATTCTCAAAGCAGAGTGTATTGTTTTACTGCGTGTATTAAAAGAAACTATGCCAGTTGGAGAAAGCAATAATATTGGACTTCTTCCACCCATTGTTGAAGCAGAGAGAGCATGGACAATACAATGAATAATAGAGTATTTTCTCATTCCAACATTTCCCTGAATAATCATTCACAAAAGATCATCATCCTAAGCATTAACAAAGTGTCGAAACACAATTTCAAAAGCAACAGGTTGATTCTCTCATAACGACGAAGGAACAAAATTGTCTCCATAATTGAATTGGTATTAAGAACACCAGAATATTGTGCATCTTTTATAAAATGGATTTCTTGTTCAATAATTTCATATGACAACATTGTATCATGCCAATTATGATGAATATCAAAGTTCCTTCCACCAAGGTTTTAAAGGTCTGATATCTCCACATTGTATGGGAGAGTTATTCGAGAAAGAAATTGCCACTCTTATTAATCTGGACCAACATTCTCTTAATGCATAAGTGGTTCAAAATGTTATCCATTATTTTAATTTTTTAAAGGAGTTAAATCAACATGCCACCCTTTATATCTAAAATTCCTCTAGTTTTCAATGATTGTTTCTCTTGTAACCCCTATATTTGAAGTTATGTCACGAAATGGTTTGTAAAACAAAAACTCTGTCCAACGAAATGTCTCAAATTCCTCTGACTCTTCATTAGGAACAACTTAGATATGTGGAAAAACATGAAAAATGGCATGGTCTTCTCATGGTTTCCATTACTCTTGTCTACGCCCAACATCAAAACTCCATGATCTTGTCATTTCTATGAGAAACAAATGGTCCAAAAAAATCAGGCCATGTTTGATACAACTCCACAAAGGTGTTTATGCATGAAATGTCATCAGAATGAAATAGAAGGCTTTGGTAAAAAAAATCAAAATTTAAAGAGAAGAATCTACGACTACAAACAACAATAGGAAACTTTAGCAACATATGGAAACTTTGTTATGTTCCTATATCACACACAACAAGTGTTTCAGCAATGAACCTTATATATGCAGACAACGCTGGAGCCTCACATCCACTACCACCGATAAATATTGTCAAAATTTAGTGATAACTTTCAGATCTTTTTTCTTCCTTTGAAGCATATTTCACAATATATTTCAACATATCATGTCAAGAGACAACTGGCTGACAATCAAAATGCACTTGTCACATAGTCAAAAGATATGCATTGTGAACATTTAAATGATCATTATTCTTAGTTGGTTCATTTTATTTCCCTTTCTCATCTACATACAAAGATGAATCAGGATGAACCTCCCATGGAGTATCATAAAGGCACAAAAGGTTTGACCCTTTTTCCACAAACAAGAATCAACACTGGATTTTGTGTGTCTTTGCACTTGATTAGCCAAATAATCATAATCTTCTTGAATGTTGCAACAATTTCTTTTTGAGTATTTAAGAGGCATGGGTCATCATGAACACTTCAAACGATCATGACATTATGATGATGTATCTCACACAGATTCCAAGTTGTTACATATATTTCGAAATGTTTCTTCTCCATAACAACACTCAAAGGGTCGGGTCAATCCAATGTTTCCATGTTTGGAGTACAATGAAACCAAAGGAACCCATGGATCTATACTGACACTCTATGCCACCACTTTTACCTATGAAAATCATGCATGAAATTGAAAAATATTAACAAAAAAACAATCGGAATTCTTCTGTTCAAAACATTGCACAATATAACATAAAGGTACAATTACAACATGTACCAAAACTCTTTGGCCCCTAAATATTTCTGCAAAACTAACTCGTGAAAAATATTGAATGTTTGGTGCATATAATAAGCAACAATATGTGAAAATTGAATAACAATTTGAATCTTTCTTGCATGATCATTTTCCCATCGACATTGGGTATTCGAAGGCATAAAAATATGCAAGTCATGCAACTTTGTATATGTTGCAGTTAACGTAAAAAACAAGGTAGGGAAACCCAATTGAGTGATCATATCAGTGGATTTTGAACGACGTTTTGCCCAATATTCCATTGTACCCCTCAAAGAAGACCTAAAATGCATTAATTTTCCAGCCAATATTTTGTTTGGAAAATCACAAAGTTGTAGACATAGTTCTTAAATAGTAGAGGGGAATTTTTCATTAATACCCCTTCTTCAAAAAAAAAACTGGCCATGCCCTAGATATGATGTCGTATATTCATAATCAAAATAAAATATTAAAGTTTAGGATGGCTTCCAAATCCTTGATCATAGTTTCTAATCAAGTGAAAACCATATTCATTCATTTCAAAGTTGCAAATACGTGGATGCAACCAATCAACATCTCATGTCGCGAAGAAAGTGGGGAATTCCATGTGTAGAAATACTTCAGTATTGTATTCATTTATGAGAGATGTTATAATATTTGGCCAGTCTAAAGCATCTTCAACTATCAAATTTTCATTTTCAATAAATATCTTTATTTGATATGCTTCCCTGCCATCATTCAACAAGAGAGATAGAAACAACGATGGATGAGAGTGCAAAGAAGTATCACCCTCCTTTTCCAACTCCTCGAAAGCCATACTTGATTCATCAAGATCGCTATCGACATGTTCTAGCCTTCCAGATACATCAATAGGCCTTTTAGGGAGACCTACAACAAAATCCATGCCAATCTCAACATCCCTATAATATTTATCCATTTTCATTTGAAGAGCAACGCATCCATGACACATTGTCCCTTCACATAACATTCATAATATCTTGATTCAACACCATGTCTTCTCATAATAACATAATCAAGTTCTTCAACATGTCATGGAAGCTTATTTTCAATTGTAGATATGCCTTATGGAAAACGTATTATATGAACCCTATAATTATATTGACCGCCTTGATCATGTGACAATTGCAATATTTGATTCACCCTTGCTATTATAATTTATTCAACTAGCGTAAAAACTCTTAGAACTTATAGTTGTTCACCTAGATCCATGTTGTTGAAATGAGAAAAAAGATTTGATCCTTTCTCCCCCCTACACCTCTTACAAATGGTCTGTTCATGCCATCTTACAACTTGTATACCTGGATAACATTCATTGCATAGTTGGAACATATGCAAAATAGAAATATTATCAACCTTGAAACACAACTTTCTATGAACTTCAATCATGTCATTATTAAAATAAACATGAGAAGACTCATTCCACCCATCAATAAACATTCAAACTTGTTATGCAACCAACTCACAAAATAGAAGAAAATATAGATCAATGACTTCAAATTTATCATCTTCGAGGGGGAAATATCATTTATCTCATTTACATTACATAATTGAAAAATCATTCGATGGTAAAAATTATAAGACCTCCTTGGTATATGTAGGGGTCTAAGGGGTCACAACATATTTAGAGCCTACATATCCATAATAATTTAAGGGCATAACAATAACAATAGTGGGATTATATGGGACACAAAAATAACAATATGGGGATACACTAACAATAACAATAAGTGGAATATACTAGTATTATAGGGACCTAACATGCCCCTCTCCTTCAAAAAAGTGTTGTCCTCAATGCATGAGTAGTTCCAAATGCTTATGTATAAAATTATCATCCTCCCATGTGGAATGTTTAGTGGGTAAGTTCTTCCACTTAATGAGATACTCTATAATTAATTGATTGTCTAGCAGTCAGGTTGTTGTTTCTCTCAGTGCTTTAGGCTCATATATGATTTTTCGTTCTTTGTTAAGTTCTGGAAACACTGTTTGAATTGCGATTTTGTCACTAATAACCTTCTTTAAGCATGGAACTTGGAAAAGTTTGTGTAATTAGGAAGATGTAGGAAGCTCCAATTTGTATGCCACAATACCAATATTTTGCAACACCTTGTAAGGACCACAGTACTTGGGTGATAATTTATCACCCTTCTTAGCTTGCTTGAGGGACATTTCTTTTTATAGTTGTAGCCATAAAAACACCTAGTCACATACATCAAAACTTATTTCACTACGATGTTGATTTTCCTATTGTTTCATTAGACTCTGAGCCAGAGTGAGGTTATCCTTTAAGAGTTGTAGAGCTTCCTTTTGATGCTCGATGTGATCTTCCACTACTTGAACCTTAGAATTTTCTCTTAAATTTGATGTGATAAATGGTGGATGATATCCATAAAATTCCATAAATGGGGTCATTTCCACTATAATATTGAAGGAAGTGTATACTAGAATTCATCTAGAGGTATCCACTTTACCCATTGTGTTCATTTATCAAATACAAATAAACAAAGATATCCTGCCACACATTTGTTCAATATCTCAATTTTCCCATTAGATTGAGGATGATAAGATGAGCTATGAGCTAATTTATTACCAAGATAAGAAAATAATTTCGTCCAAAAATTTCTAGTGAAACTGGGATTTCTTTCACTTACTGTAATCTTTGGGTTTCCATGAAGATTTTGAATTGTTTCCATAAATGCAATAGCAATTGTACTAGATTTAAAAAGATGAGATAATGCGCAAACGTGTGCGTACTTGGTAAGTCTATCAACTACCACCATAATGACACTCTTTTCCTTAGACTTGGGTAAATGTGTGATAAAATCCATTAAGACCTCCTCCGAATGCTGACTTGGAATGGATAAAGGTTGTAACAAATTTAGGGTCTTAATTGTCTCAACTTTATTCTATTTGAAAACCAAACATTCTGCCACAAACATAAGAATATCAAATTTAAGGCCATCCCAAAAAAATTCCTTCTTGACCATGTGGTAAGTTTCTAAAAATTCCGAGTTCCCTCCTAAGGGGTAAGTGTGCAATTCCAAAAGAATATTTTTCTTTAGTTGGGAGTTCTTACAAATATAAAAGTGACCTTTGTACCATAATGAATAATTTTTCTAGATAAATGTATCATATGTATTGTGATATTGATGTGCTTTTGAATAAGTGTCCACACCTCTTTTTCATTCTTCCATTCATCCCTTTCTTTAGTGGTCCAATCCGGTTGGATAATAGAAATGGCACAAAGCAATGCCTCCACATCCTCATCCTCTCTTTAGAGTGCATATGCAACAACATTTTTCTTCCCTTTTTTGTAAATGATTTCAAAGTCATAACCCAACATCTTACTGATCGATTTTTGCTACTCTTCTAAAGAGAATATTTGTTCCATAAAGTATTTAATATTATCATGATCTATTTTTACTTTGAAGTGTCCTCCCATTAGGTAAGGTCTCCATTACTTTAGTACATGTAGTATTGCCAACATTTTTTTCTCATATATAGGTTTGTGTAAATACTTTCCTTTGATTGCACGACTTTCAAAAGCAATGGATCTTACTTCTTCCATTAAAAAAACACCAATTCCATTTCCTGAGGCATCACATTCCACAATAAATGTTTTTGTGAAGTCTAGTGTAGCTAAGACCGATGCCTGACACATTGCCTCTTTAAGACGTTCAAAATCCTTAGTTTCTTCTGGAGTCCAACAAAATGCATCCTTCTTTAGTAATTTTGTTAGAGGGTGTTTCTATTCTCCCATAATTCTTAACAAACTTGCGATAATATCCTATCAGCCGAGAAATCTTTGAGGATTCTTTATGGTTGTGGATATTTTCCAAAACTTAATGGCTTTAATTTCGTTAGGGTCTACCTTAACACCCTCATGAAATACAATATGACCCGAATATTCCACCTCCTCTACTCTAATGAAACATTTGGAGTTTTTTGTGTATAATGTTTTTTCCTCCAATAGTTTGATTGTTGTGTCAACATGTTGAACATGATCGCTCGACATAGATTACTATATCATAAAAAAATAATAACAGAAATTTTCTAAGGAATGGTTTGAAAATGAAACTCATTAAACCTTGAAATGTGCAAGTTGCATTAGTAAGGAAAAAAGGCATGAAAAAAATCATAATGACCCTCATGAGTTCCGAATGTTGTTTTTGGAATGTCTTTATTCTTCAGTCTAATCTGATGATATCCTTAATGAAGATCCAACTTGGTGAAGGAAATTTCTCCATGTAATTTATCCAAAAATTCATCAATGACAGGAATGGGAAATTTATCCTTAATAGTGAGCTTGTTGAACTCCATATAATCTAGAAAGGTATCCCATGATCCATCCTTCTTGTGCACCAATACTACTGGAGGAGAGTAATAACTTTGACTAGGTTGAATAATACCCGCCTGTAGACTTTTTGCAACCATATGTTCAATTTCACTCTTTTGGGAATATGGACATATGTAAGGTTTGATGTTTGGTGGAACACTTCCTGGAATCAAATGAATAGCATGATCATAATCATGAATGATTGTCCAAGAAATTTTGAATATCAGGAGAAATAGATGATTTCAATGTTTGAACATCTAGTGAGCAGAATTGTGTAATGACACCCCATTATGTTTTATTCATAATCTTTTTCATGCCATTAGAGTTAATTTTATTTCCTATTTTCCCCGTGATACCCCTTAATTCAACTTCCTTTCTTTCCCAAACAATTTTCAAGAAAAGTTATTGAAAATTAAAGGATATCATCCCCAAAGATTGTAACCATTGTACTACTAGTACAACATCAGCACCACCCCTTGGAATGGAAAGCATTGAACTATTCAGTACATATTCCCCCAAGGTTAGCTTGATATTATGGCAGCTTCTAGAGAGATTTATATTTCCTCCATTTGCAACCATCACTTCACACTCTTGTGATGGATATAGGAAGCAATTCAATTCCTTAGCTATCTTACAATGAATAAAATTATGGGTACTACTCGAATCAATGATAAATATTACCTTTTTCTTCTTGATATATCCTTCTATCTTGAGATACAAGATATGGATGAATTGATTTCTTATTTCTCTGGGGTTGGTTTCTAGTGTATATCCTCCTATTTTGATGCTTGTTGTTCCTTTTCTTCCTCCTCTTCATAGTCAATGTCAAATAATTTCTTCTCAACACACTTATGACCTTTAGTGTATTTTCTATTACAACTATAACAAAACCGTTTCGGTATTTTTCCTCCAATTTTTGTGGTGTCAACTTTATAGGATGTGGAAGGATAGGAACAACAAGAATTCCATCTTTATAGTTGTGAGTAGTAGACTTCCTTGTTGCCATAATTTTGCTTTCAATTTTTCTTTCCACCCTGAATGCCTTCTCCAATGAATCAAGTTCTCAAAGGTGAACCTCATGTTGGATGTTATCTTTTAAAGTCCCTATGAATACATAAATCCTATGATCCTCTGGAATATTGGTTACCTTAATATTCAATTTTTGGAAGTCTTTAATGTGCTCCACAATTGAACCATTTTGTTTGAGATTTATCAATTGGCTAAAGAAGGATTTTATCTTTCTATATTCATAATGTTCTATCATTTCCTCTGTAAAAATTGACCAGGTGGAAAGTGGTTTACGAGAAAATAGCCATATTACCATGAAAAATTATTGGGCTATAAATATAAATATGCAATACGTACCTTTTCTTAGGGTTTCACATCATGTAGATTAAAATATTGCTCCATCTATAGTATTCATGTTACCGAATACTTGTCATCAAACTTACTCATATCTATCTTTTGTATGTGGTGATTCTTGAACCCCACATTGGAGTCTCTAAAGTAATAATTCATATTCCTTTTGCATCATCATTGTTTTCATGGATTACCTTGTCCTCATCTGCAACCCTTTCTTGAAACAACATTGTCAACCCTTCCAACTTGACATTCATCACATCATGTCTACACTGAAAACCTATATTTCCTTCTAAAACATCCATGTCCCCTTTTATTTCCTCTTTCATTTGTCTTTTTAAGAGAAAAAATTGTTGCACTTGGTCTCATAATTTTGACATATCATGTTGCAATCCTTCCTCTCCATGTGCCATAGTAGAACTTTTTGAGTGCTTAATGTGTGTAGAATTATTTTATTTGGGATGCATTTTAGAACCCAATACTGATATATATGCTTAATTTTCCCTTGGAATCATTTCAAACTATTTTTTCAAACAAAAGTTATTCAATTTTTAAAAAAGTACACACTTTCTTCTTTCTTTTAGGATATCGATCTTTAAATGGTTGTGACTTTGTAATTTCATAACTCCAAGGTCTGAAATTCCTTCCTGTGGTATGCCTCTTAGTCTTATTTCCAATGCCACAAGTCAAACCAAAATTTTTATTATTCAAGATAATTTTATGCCAAATCTCCCACAATGTCCTAACTATGGATTGGTTCAATAGATAGAACTTGTACGTAATTCCACATATCATTGTTTATGCCTTCAGCTCTGAAATTGATATAAACGAGACTATAGTCTGTGCTATTTTTGTCACATTTTACAAAATTCCAGTCTGATGCTTGAAGAGAAAGATATGTCAATTTTCCCTTAGCCACTTGTTTGAGACTAAATTCTGGAGCATTACAAACCACTATAGTATTCAGACCATATCTTAGAAAATATAGCGAACAAATATATGAAATCATGGCATGAAGTTCACCAAGATTTCAGATCCACGTGATTTCAATTTAAGCTTCTAAAGCTTTGTAGATTTTTTTTTATAGAGAGACTTCCCTGATGACATGTTTGAAACAGGGAAACCCTAGAATCCAAAGCTCTGATACCAAATGTTATGCAACCAGCTCACAAAATTGAAGAAAAGATAGATAAATGACTTAAAAATTATCCTATTCAATGAGGAAATCTACTTTACATTACATAAAATGAAAAAAAATTGGATGATACAAACGATAAGACCTCGTTGGTATATATAGGGGCCTCAGGGGTCACAATATAATCAGAGCCTACATATCAATTATAGTGTAAAGGCACAAAAATAACAATAGTGGGCTTCTATGGGAAACAACAATAACAACATGGGGGATGCATGGGAATAGCAATAACAATAGGGGACTACAGTAACAATAAAAGTAAGGGGAATATAATAGTATTAGAGGGACATAACATATGAACCCTTCATTCCATCTTACAACCTGTATACCTGGATAACGTTCATTTCACACTTGGAACATTTTAAAAAAAGAAATACTATCTACCCTAGAATAAAACTTTTTATGAACTTCAATCATGTCCTTGAGAAAATGAAACCGAACAACCTCATTCTCCCCATCAACACCCATTCGAACCCAATGATGATCTGTAGAAACATTCCTAGTAATGGCATGATCAAAATCATTTCTTTCTATAAAAAAATGAACATTAATGCTCCTTAATTGGTTGGAATCAAGTTCACACTACGTAGAAAAAAATGAAAACCAATATGAAAGGAGGAAAGGTAGAAACAACATAAATTCCAAATGATGAATAGACCAACCATTTGAAAATAGAGAAGATATACATTTTGGTGCATTCTGTATTCTCCAACTACAAGTCGAGGAGTTGATACATGCTTCTTTGCCTGAAAGTATGCTTGTGGTAAAAAAATCACATCAAAAATGTTACACAACATATAATAAAAAATGAAAAAAACAAACCAAATTATACATTATAAAGTAGCAAGCGCTTGAAATTAAAATAACACAAAACACACGTGTTTCCCTTAAATCACAACTCTGCAACCTTTCTCTGTGGACTACAACATTCATATCAGAGTTACACCAAGAGACACTTGCTCCTACATCACCACCAGATTGTCACAGATTGTCAACCATCCTAACTATCCAATTACTGTAAGAAAATAGAACATAGCAACCACTTGGTGAAGTGCATCATTTAGTATACCTTCCCTTATAACAATTCTTCCATCATTTCTAGACTATCGGTGATTCTCACTTCTTTGAAGTTTCCTATGTAAAGACAACACACCCAAACAAGGAAAATGTGAACAAAACCTTACAACAATGGAAAAAATTAGAGACAAATCATGCAACAAAATGAAAATTTCAACAAACTATTCTTACCACGAAACACTAAATATTGCATACTAATGTTGTTCAGCACTACCATTAGCATCATTTGTTGCAGTCTCACAGTTCATCCCATGAAGATGAAATTCATCCTCCGGAGATGATTTTCCATGTTCCGTACATGACCACACAACAACATTCATCACCATAACATTCTAGAATGGCATACACAACAAAAGAGAAGAGCACTCCACAATAAATATTTTACATTCAACACCACAAAATAGGAAAAGCAATGAAAAACATTAAAGCACACGTTCTGCTCCAAGAGACATAGTACGAAAAGATGTAGTAGGACTAACAAAATTGACTACATATTTTCAACTTTGAACATAGCAAAGCACATTTCAATGAGTTTGTTCCAGATTCTTGAATATGGCAACATCAATATCACTACTAGCAAACAAACCAAATGCTGCAAATTGTCTATTCGCATAAATGTGTTCATCTTGAAATGTTGCATTCCTTCCAGAACATCCAAATCAATCCTCATTATTATTTGTATCCATGCTCTCTTAGACAACAGAAGGTAAATGAAAAAAGGAATTATTAAAAAATTTAGAAAAGGAAAAACAATTTGACATGTTCAACATCCATGAAATAAACAGATGAAAGAAGAATCCTTAGAAAAGAAAACTCTTGTTGTGATACTCACGACTGTCAACTTGACCATCTCGCCAAATTTTTGACGCCATTTTCCTTCACTGGTAAGCAAACCTTCTGCTGGATTTTATAACTTCCTTGGTTTGTTGATACCATTGTCATTGATATTCATTCACTCTTTCACATAACCCAGGCGAACGAGATTCCTTCTATGGTCATTCTAGATCCCTTACTTGAAATTTCTACAATAAAATCAAACTAATGTTTTGATTTTTTTTATAATCCCCAACAAGGGTATACAAACCCCATACTTACACCAATATGTAACTGAAACATTTTCCAAATATAATCCTATAAACCAAACCCAAAATATCACAAAAGAAAAACAAACAACACATACATTTATATATGTATATTAACCGCACTTAGATCTATATCAACATACAACTGTTATGCACATAACATTTATCAAGAAACAATTAAATAAATGGTAGAAAGAAACCATTTATACAAATTAAATAAAAAAATAAATAGTTTTAAGCCTTTCATTTCCAAACACGAACTTCCCAAAAAAGTTTCTCTTCCTCGAAAATCTTTTGTTACAACATCATCGAAAACACTTATTTTTTTTATTATCAAATATCTACAAAGGAACAAATTTAGCGTCAATCCGTAAACAAAACATTCAATATCATTGCTCAATAATGAACATCTATAAGCATCAAACACTATAAAAAAATATCCACAAGTAGTGGTGGTATGTCTATAATATAATCAACCTTTGGAAGAAACGAAAACACATTGCCATTTTCAATGAAATCATTCCAACTATCGACTGATGGAACATGGAATCCATATGTCTGCACAATGCATACACAATCAACAATAGATTTTGTGCAAACCCCAAAGACCATATCAGATACCTTCAATTGGACTTCCATTCAACCCACAGAAAGCACTTTGTCATCGACAATAGGCAAAGCTAAGTACCTAGGAATTTATTTTTAATATCCATAGAGATGTTTTCATCCAATTTCCAACTAAAGCCCCACTCATCTCCAAAATACTCAATCCTCTTTTCATTAGAAGAATGCCCAAATTTTAAATTTTCTAATTCCTCTAATGATCAAACAAATGTAACATCAGTATTGACAACACAAACAAGTTGGTTCCTGTATCGCCCTTTCGCCATACAATGTATGTATGAAATAGGTACAAATGTAAATCCATAATTATTTCTTTATAGATCCAACCAAGTTAGACTGTGTCCATACATAAGATAATCATCACAATATTTGTCTAAATACAACCTGTTAGCTTCCTATACCAATAGGTTTCATTTTTCGTGATTGACTAGAGAAGTGCCAAATATGTTCATCCTTTCCATGTTGCAAAGGTTCCATATTTTGTAGAATTTCACTATGCACAGGTGGTTGAATCTTGCCACAGTTGATGAATAGCCAGACAATTCAATCCTGGTTAGATCATGTTTGAATTTACTTGTCTTAGAATAGAGAATAAAGGTTTGTACAAACAGTTCAAGCTTGGCACACATGTAGTTAGCTAGAGAAGCAAAGGGTCTCAATAGCTTAATCTAAGCCCTGGAAGAAATAAGGGTAGCTTTAGATAGGAGGCCAGCTAAAAGAAAAGAGAAGAATCAGGGTTTTCTAGTTCAAATGCACCCAATGAAAATGAAGAAAAAATGTCAGGTGTACTAGGCTAGGTAGGCAATTTTGATGTTGTAGACGCAGGCTTATGAGCAATTTGTTCCTTTGGAACAGGTTTCATCTCATAAATATCATAAGGTGTTATGGCAAGGTGGTTACAAAATAAATGGAGCATGACTAATTTCCCTCCTCATTTTTCCAAGAATACTTACTAACATCCCCCCAAGGACAATGAGATTTGCTCATTGCCCTTAGTCCACTTCATTTCATTGAAAAAACTAAGTGAAACTATGTTTTCACCTAGGCAAAACAAGCCACATTTCTTGTGTAAAATGTTTTTATTCCATTTTGCCAAGTTTCCTAAACTTCCTAACTTGGTATCCTTTCATTCCCCCCATGCCTAAGTTTTCACTCTATAAACTGAGCCTTTATCCATACATATCCATTCCACATAGTCATATTAACCTACTAACACTATTATATAGCTCCTATGTGAATATTTCCCCTCCCTTACTATCTAAAAATACATAAAAATCCCTAAACATCTAAATATCCTGACCTTTGGCTAACTATAAGCTATAGTTTAATTTTTGTCGGGAGTTATTGGTCCATCCGAGGCCAAGAACAACCCTCCACGCACTCCATCAGGACTTGTTTAGCTTTTGGCTAAATAAATAGCTGAACCCGCATATCATACCCCCAAACCCCATTTAACCAAAGTTTAAAATACACCCCGCAAAACATTACAAATGTGAAATATTACAACGGGTCCCCCAGTTATAAGTCGCCGTCATCTCCATCACCCGCCGACCATCCGATCATCGCGGGCAGATCCAATGGGTGTCAGAAATATTGGAAGCCCTCAAGTGCCGAACGATAGCGTCTGGGGGATGGGCGGTATTTCCGCCGTACAGAGGATGCGTGTCAGGCGGCCGGCGTGATCGGAGCCCCAGCCTCCAATACCACCTCCCTCCAATGGCGGTGTGGGGAATACCGCTTACCACCTCACTACCTCCCTACTGACATCATGCCTGCGTCATCTGCTAACATCACCCTCGTTGTCGCCCATCTGTCTGCCATGTCGCATCCCTGTCATTTTCCCACGTCAACGCCACGTCACCCGCCACGTTACTTGACATGTCATCTTCTATACCTCGCTACACAACAAAATTACGTCATGCTGACGTCATCAGAAAAAAGTGTACCAAAACCCGCCAAAGTAAAAATTTTGGTTAAAAAGAGGTGAAAATGTTATTTTCACTCATCTCTGTTTTTTTCCTCTACGCATCCTATGCATGCTGATTTACGTATGAAACAACATTTTAACTGTACAGTCCACCACACGCCAGTTTTACTCGATAGCTCAGCCCCTCGGCTCATCTTGCCACCTGCAAATCGACCATTTCACCATTAAAACAGGCATTTACACGAATTTGCTCCCAAACCCTGTTTTCCATTAGTTTTCTCTGTAAAATTGCCTGCAGAACCCAAAACTTGAAGAAAAAATATTATGTTTCTTTCAAAAATACCCACCATAACCATTGTCTTGCCAAATTTTCACCATAAATCCGCACACTGAGCTAAATTCGAGCTCGTTTGGCCTTGCAAACTCTCTGAGAAACCCCAAAAACTGCCTTTTACCCACTATTGTTGCCCATTCTGTCAAAGAATCCCACAAATTCTATCTCTCCATCTAATTTTTGTCCACTAAGCTAAATGCAAACCAACAAACCAATTTCACGGTGAAATTCCCAGAGAAAATCCACAAAGCTATTGTTTTTCCTGTTTTACTTACACAGACCCAAAAATTCCAATTTTAAAAGCAACAACAATGAGCTATGGAAGGTCCAGTAGCCTTGAATATTACTCCTCTCAATGCACCGCACAAGGAATTGGAACATCTACCCTTAGCTGATAACGATTATCAAATCCAAGACTTAGTTGGCTACCAAAACCATCAGCAAGCATTCTGTGAGCTCAGAAACAGTTACCTAAGCCAAAATGATTTTTATTGCATACGGGAATCAAATATAACCATATACTACCTCCCCTCTGTCAATATTTTCCCTGGGATAATTCACCTCTTCTATGAGAACTATGAGCCAACTCAAAGGGCAGTCAAAACTCCATCTGGAACTACCCTCTTTCATATAACTCCTGACTCCATAAATCAAATGCTAAACTTCAAACCAACTTAGCTTCTGTTTCCTTTTACTATGAAATTCTTGCTTGATGAAGGTCCCGAGCTCTCCAGCTCAGAGATAACCCAAATTTCCCAAGTATTTATGAGGGCAAATCTCCAGCCTAAAGAGCCACCTCCTTTTCACTATGATCTTTCAATTAAGTTGGTAGATTACTTGTTGATATGATATCTTATGTTCTGGGGTTCAAGACAAGTGAACATATTGATGAAACAATATTGGTTTTACTCTCTATATTTACCCCAGGGCAGCCCCCTGCTGTCAAATACAACTATGCCAAATTCATTGCCAACAAGATACATGACCAATGGTTGAATCTAGATAGGGAGGGAGTCTTTAAGTATTCATCCTACATCTATCATTTGTTCTTATATTATCAGCCAAATAGTTTCCAATTCGCCATCAAAAAATTGGATCCTAAAGGAGAAAAGAGGTCTGTGATTTTTTGGACCTCAATCTTTCATGAAGTCCGCAACTCTCCCTACTCTTACTGTGAGTTTATTGATATGTTTGTATACCTAGTCTCTTCTCTCTTGATGATAACTCCTCCTCCTAGACTGTCATATGATATGCAAAAAATATTACATCTCTCCAAAAAATATAAAATAGGCGACTGGTACTTTTACTAGAATCACACTGTTATCAGGATATATGGTTGTGAGTTGTGCCCCTACAAGCTGCAAAGATATGTGCCAATGAGACTGTTTTCCTTGGAATATTTCATGCAATTTATCAATTTAGATTTGATTCATTTCCATAGCACAACGAAAAAGGATCAGTTGAAACTGAGAGACCAGTTAGGCCCCTATGTCATTAAAAAAAACGAAGGATGGAAGGATGTTGATGAAATATTGAGTCAAACACTCAGACTAAAGAGAAGCTTTTGGTGGGTACCCTATGACCCAAATGGCTTTATCAATACAAGAAGGATGAAATATAGGCTGGCACCCTATGAACATTGCAGCATCCCTGAAATAGAACAATTTTCCAACCAAGATGAGTGGGTGGAGGGCACACTAGTTTAACAACTCACTAAGGAAGAGAAAATGGAACAAACTATGAAAAATCTGGAAAAAACTCTTCACTTAGATTCTTTTGGGCAGGTGTCATTCAAAGTACCACAGCAAACCAGAGAAGGCACATCAACTGCTACAACTTCACAACAAGCTGCCCAAGAAAGGACTACACCAACAACATGGACGACAAAGGGCAAGGAGATAGTAGTTAAAGAGCAAGAAACAATGGCAGACCAGGCAACTACCTCAAAGGAGCATAGTCAAGGGCAAGCCCCTTCACTATAGACAGAGGCACCAAAAGTACCAACACTACAGACTCCTCTTAATGAGGAAAGAAGTAAGAAAAGAGACACAGAAGAGACCACACCTGCAAGTGGATCAACAGAACAGCCAGAGGCAAAAAAGCAAAGGGTAGATCCTCTACCTGAAGAGGAAATTGTTGAAGAAATCACAGAAAGCACAAGAGGAGAGAGGGCCATCATCCAACAGACATCCACTAGCTCTCACATGCAAGAAATGGAGAGGCAGCATGGTATGGATGTTTCCTCCTCAAGGTCGCAAAGTAAGAAACGATCTGATATTAAACAAACATTCATGGATATTAAGGCCCAAAATGAGTCATTGAGAATTCGGTTTTATGATCAATTTCCCAAAATGACACCCTCCAAACAGCAAATATTAATGGCAGCATATGACATTAAGGAGGAGAAAATGATCTTAACTCATTTTAAGCCTAAGGTTCAGCAACCACAGTCTGCAGCTAACTACATAAGGACCAATCTAGAGGTCCTTGCCAAAGATATACACCCAATGGACCAGATAGAACTGCACAAACAAACTGGTGAAATGGTCTATACTACATTGGCAGACAAGGCAATGCAGACCCACCAATTGAAGGAGTCATTAAGTAATACATCTGCCCAATTGGATTTGGAAAAGATATCTTCTTTAGCCAAAGACAACAAAATAAAGACCCTATAAGAGACAATTATTGACCTGGGACATGATCCCAAGGATGCCAAGGGCACCAAATCACTGATAAAGAAGAAGGAGGAAGATATTGTTGCATTTAGGAAGCAATTGAAGCTACCTGTCACCATGCATCCAAAAACAACAAAACTTGCACAAGAAAAAGCAGAAGAAGATGTAATGGATATGCTGATGAGGATGAATCAAAGGCTAATTCAAACATAGAAAGAGTTGGAGAAAGCATTGCAAGCCAAGTAGGGAGAGTCGACCTCCTAGCCACCTAAAATAGCTCCAACAGTTATCACTACTCCCCCCATAGTCACAACAACAATTCCTCCCACCGTGCCAACATCAACAACAAGTACATTGGCCACAGATGCTTCAACATCAGCAACAACAGGGCCAGAGACTAGCATGAGGATGGAAGAAATTATGCAAGCAGTAAAAGAGATAGAAGCCCAATTGTCAGAGCTTAAAGAGGCAAAAGAAAATCTGGCCAAGCTAGAGGTAAGCTATGAAAAATCAAAGATAACAGTGGCAGAGAAAACCAGAGAGGTAAAGGCCCTGGAGAACAAGGTGAAATCTTTGGAAAAAGATCTCACCTTGCATAAACCTCTAGTAGACATCAAAACAATTTTGTGGACCAAAATTGGCTAGTCCATCACTGACTAATGGCAATCAATTCAAACAATCCATGAACAAATAGAATTGATAGAAAGGGCCCAAGTGGAAATTCAAAGGGCGAGACCATCATTGGGAAACATGCCTAAGTAGGCCAATAGACTGATCCATTTTTCGAATACTCATACCAAACAACAACTAGCAGCTTTGGAGATCGTGGAAAAAGCAGGCACCATTTTGACAGTGAAAAAGGTGCTAACAATGAGGAATTTTGTACAGACTTTGGAAAGGAAGTGCCAAGAAATGCAGATGAAGATTAATGCCTTCACAAAGAAGTTTACAGTCTTGCAGCAGAAGGGTCTACCCAGTTTACGAACTAGCATCAAAGACTGTTAACACATCACAGATGTGCTCACAGGGTAAACACATATGTTATAAACCAAATCACAGCATCATCAAGCACTTCAGAAAACACAGGACCTCCCTCCGGACAGAGTTTATATGAAAAATTGGAAAATTTTTTCTATATTGAACACGAAATAAATCATCTTTGTGAAGTCAAGCCCAATTTCTACAGGTATACTGAGGCTGATGAAACACTAGTAAAAATACAAAGACATTAGTTGCCAACAGACCGATGGTGGCAGAGCATGTTAGAAATCTTACCAAGGTAATTTGGATTTTTCTTTTTATCTGCATTTGGTCAAATAACCAAACACGTGGCATATATAATAAAGATGGGAACAATAAATGAAGGAGTTCAAGCGGGGACTAGGACGCGTTAAAGCGAAATCAAGAGCAGGTGAAAGGATCAGGACAACAACGCAGAAATGCAAAGTAAATACACAGCTACCAGTCAACTTCATGAATTAAAAAGTCAAAAATATCTTATCAGTTAAAGCAGCCAGCACAACAACAACTAGTCCTACATTTATTTCTACATTTATTCCCTTGTCAAAGTAGGTGAAGGAAGTTATTGCTTCATATCTTATCCACAAGATATTTTGTAACTCTCTTTTGTATAAATACCTCCCCAAGAAATGTATTCGGGGTTGGTGATTTTCCTCTTTGGACCATGCTGTAGCTCTAAGATTTTTTAATATAAAGGTTGTTGAAGTGCACTGCTGCTGGACCGTCTGAATGTGGATTTGATGTTCTGGGCTCTGCTACATAATTCTTGTGTCTTTGTATGGATCAATAAGCTATTCTAAACTATGTTTTGTGTTTTCTATGTTTACAAATTTGATACATGTTTCATAATCTTAGTAACAGGAAAAAATAATAGCCCAGAACTTGTTTAAATACACTATGTGTTCAATCCCTGTTGTTATTTATGTTTTCTTCAGAATTAGGATAAACAGGAATTCTTAGATGCTTCTGTTCTACTGATTCTTTCACTTTGAAAATTGCCAAGGAATTCTTCACTACTCCTTGATAATATTCATGCACTTTCCCTCTGCCATCATGATGAAGGATTCTTAACTGCCCTTCATCCACTGGCTTACATTCCATCAATTTCTAGATTTTAAAATTGTTCCAAAATTGATTATCTTTCTTTCTAGTATTGGCCTTTATTAGAGAAACACACTCAACAGTCCATCTTCATAGTCTCCATTTTCCCAATGGAATAAACTGTTTCAGACTTGCATCCCAGCTCTGTTTAAAATCACCATCCAAACAGACTTAAAACAAAACCCTGCACATAATAACTAGCATACAATACTTCAAAAAACAAAGTTAAATTATAAAGAGATAGCCCTCTCTTGATGCAATTTGGCTAGAAGTTGCATCTAAAAGATTGGTTAGTGGTTACCTCGGCCGTATTCCCCTTTCTCACAACTTTTGGAGAACAACCTGAGTGATAACATCATTGGCGACTCTAGTGGGGACCTGAATGAATGTATGTTACTACTGTCTAATTTCTAAAGCTACAGATGGAGCCTGAAGTTAGCCAGGCAGCCTTTGAAACTGTCTTTTCTATGCAATCACAGGAGTAATAAAAGCTACTTCAGTCTACCTCCAATTTAGCTTTATATTTGAAACAACTATCTCAAAGATTTGTTTGGCCATCCTTGTTTCAAACCTACCTGAAGGAAAGCCCGACTCCTCCTACATTTCAGGAGCTTCCTTCTAGATATTGTCAAAACTTGTATCCTCCAAATATTCCCAGAAAATACCCTAAATATATACTTTAGAAGCTGGCTCCAAAGAAGAAAACTCTTTACACTAGGTCAAACCCAGACCCGAATCCTCCAGCTATTCTTGACAATCCAAATTTGATTCCTAAGAGCCTTAGGAAACCTGAAAATCAAGAGAGTTCTGTTGATTCAAATATTGAAAAACCTCAGCAGAAACCTATTCAAACTCAACCTACTACAGTAAAATATCAAGCCTTTCTTCCTATTGTTGTAGCTTCTTCCAGTTCACCTTTATCACTCCAAAACCTCTTTTCCACCCCTCCATCCTCAACACTTATCTCAACTGTTATCCATGTGCTTCCATTTGTCCCACTTTTCGTTGCTAATATGGAAAATCGATATGCTCCCCTGCAGTTGCCTGCCAATCCAGGGGCTATGCCACAGGATTATCAGAGCCAAATTACCTATTTTGATGGTACTGGCACTTACACTGCTCAACAACATACCAAGAAGATGACAGATTATTTTGAAAACTATGAGATTGATGATGATGATGTCAGGATGAAAATTTTTGTCCAGAGCTTAACTGGTGATGTAAGGACCTGGTTTAGGTCACTCCTTGCAAACACAATAGCTAATCCAGATGCCCTTTATCAGACTTTCCTAAACAGATGGGAAAAGAAAAAGACCCTTTACACATCTTAACAGATATAAGAAGAATTTCGGCGTAAATCACATATAGAAGACATTTGTCGACGCGTTTCGAACCAACCAGTGTGGTTCATCATCATGATGAACCACACTGGTTGGTTCGAAACGCGTCGACAAATGTCTTCTATATGTGATTTACGCCGAAATTCTTCTTATAACTATGATGGATCACAGAAGCCTCAATTCTACAACATCTTAACAGAATCTGAGAACTTGAAGAGAGGCCACAGGAAAGTGTCCAAGATTATTGTGCCAGATTCAACAATACCTACCTTGCTATTCCAATAAATCTTAGACCACCACCAGACTTAGCATTGATCAAATTCCTTTAGGGATTTGACTCAGACATGGCTTACTAGCTCAGGGAGACAACTCCTCCTAGCCTTGAAGATATGCAGAGCATAGCTCTGAGTGTTGAAGCCAATCTAATTTCTAAACGAAATCGAGCTAGATCTGAAAGAAGAACAACTTTCAAATAAGAACCATCTGCCTTTGAACAAAAACTTGATGCAATCATTAAAGGCATGGGCAGGTTAGGAGATAGAGTGGAAACTATTGAGAGGAAATCTTCATGGGAGGGCCAACCAAACAACAATGCAAGAAATCCTAACTTTAGAAAAAATCAAAATCCAAATGTAGGAAAAGTTGGTCCAGACCAAAACATAAGCCCCCCCTTCCAAGAACACTATGTAGAAGCTTCAACATCCAGTAAACCAACAGAGGACCCACACATTAACCTAATGGGTCTCAATAGTGGACAACAAATTTTCTTGACTCAAGAAGATCAAGAGGCTCATACTCTTAGTCAGTTTCAAATGCAATCAGGGGAATCCTTTGATTTCAAGGAAGGCTATGATACAGCTGTGTATGAAGTCCACAAGCAGTATAACTTAAGAAGTAAGAGAATAGAAATCCCTGATGATCCCAAGCAGAAGACAATCAAGCAACCTACCAAAACCAAACTCAAGGATTCTCATATACCAACTATCCCTAAATCAACTTCCAATCCAAATAGTCCAATAGTTGAAGATATTTCAGACAAAGATAAATCAAAACAGTGCTTTACATCTATTTCTCCACTCAGAAAAATTGTAGAGGAACCTTTGGAAGATGGTGCGCAAGTAACTCCATGTCATCATAACATTCCAGAAAAAGAGGCAGTTGTTGAAAACTGAGTTGAAAAACATAACCTTGCTGCCCAAAATGTCGAAATACAAATAGAAAAACCCTTTAATATGGAGACTGAAATAAGTAAGTTAAAAGTATCCATCCCATTATCTGAATTGGCTAAGCATTATCTTTTTAGAGAACAAATCAGTAGATCATTACAAATTTCAGAAAACAAAGATTCAGTGAATATCCTTGATGATCAACCAGAACTTATATTTGGCCCTGAAGAAAATGGTAAATCAGTAGATGGAGGGGTTCCTCCCTTGTATGTAAGTTTAAACATTCATGACAAGGTGCTTCACAATGCAATGTTTGATTCAAGAGCTTCCCATAATCTAATGCCTAAATCTGTTATGGAAAAGTTGGACCTAGATATCACAAGGCCATAGAAAGACCTATTTTCCTTTGATTCTAGTCAGGTCCAGTGTCTGGGCTTAATCAAGGATCTGTGCATGTCATTAGTCCAATATCCAGCCAAGACAATTTTGATGGATGTGGTGGTAGCTGATATTCCACCCAAATATGGAATGTTGTTTTCTAGATCCTGGGGAGCCAAGCTACAAGGATCTTTGCAACTAGACATGTCTTATGCCACCATATCAGTCTTCGGCCAACCTAAGAGGCTATACCGAGAAACTTTGATGAAGTATGTGGTAAGTAGTCAGGAAAAGCCCCAAAACTTTCCCATTTATTCTATGCATTCAGACATGGACTCTTTTATCTTGTACAACATCGAGATTTAAACCCCAACTGATGTTAAAATTGTGGCTTTAAGTCAGGATGAATTCCTAGATAAAGAATCCACAGTTCAGATTCAAGAAGTCTTGGAGAACAATAAATTAACAATCACACATGAGGAATCCCATGGGACTAAAAATCCAAGTATTCCTGCCAAACAAATTGAAAAGGCTCCTAATACTAGTTCCAATCAAGAAAACCTATGGTATCTAGAATTTGATGGATCTGTTAATAAGCTAGGAGCAGGGGCAGGGATTTGGATACACGATATGAAGGATGACCACGCTAAGGGACATGCATATAGATTAAATTTCAGATGCACTAACAACATGGCAGAATATGAAGCCCTCCTCTTAGGGCTCAAAGTGATGAAAAGCTTAGGTGCAACTTGAATATCAATTTTGGGATTTTCTGACCTCATCATTCAACAAATAAAGGGTAATTTCATTACAAATGATCTTAGGCTGAGATCATACAGAGCTGATACAATGGAAATTGTCAACACCTTTCTTCAATTCCAATTGACCAAAATTCCAAGGAATCAAAATTTGCATGCTCATAGTCTAGCCACCTTTGCAAGTACTTGCAAATTCCCATTTAAGCCCAATCACCAATTCACTGCCGAAATCAATCATAGACCTGTTATACCAGATAATGTTAAAAAGTGGCAGGTGTTTGAAAATGACACACAAATCAACAATTTCCTGACTTTGAAAGAGGAGTTCTCAAGCACAAAAATGGATACCAACACTGTCACACGGAATGAGTCGAGGTTGCAGACAAGATCGACCTTCCTAGTATATAAAGATATCTAGTGACAAGTAAGCCAATCAAAAACTATATTTCTTTAAATATGCAATTAAAAACAAAGTCAAACAAGTGTTTTAGGCCTACCTTGAGTCCAATGCAAGTTTGTGGAAGCCTCGCTCCCTCGCTCCAAATGAGCTTCATTGAAGTAAGTCTGCAAACACAAATAAGAAAACAAATTAAATAGCACCTGAAAAGCCAATATCATAAAGAATATTCATCATAATGATCAAGGAGATTATGAAACAAACCACATAAGACAATTTGTTGAAAAAAATGAATCTGATTGTATTAATTCAAATCAAAGAAGAACTTTACAACCTGTTCCTTGATGTTGTACAAGCTCCTCCCAGGGTCCGACAAGAAGTCTCCTCTACTTTGACAAGTTTCACTAACTTCCCAATGAAACCAAAAGGTATGTGATCTCTCCTCTCAAGTTTAACCAGGAAGTCCCAATTCCATCAGCATTTACCCTAAAAAATGCAACTAACCCAATGCCTTAATTTATAGTGCGATGGAGTGAAGTTACTAGGTCCTCCTTCAAAGGGATAAATCCCTCCTTCAAAGGGATAGCTCCTCCTCTCAAGGGATTAGCTCCCTCTCTTTTGGGATGCATGAACCACCTTGGAGTGAACAATCCACGTCAAAATTCCTTCTAGAAACATCTAGAATTAACCCAAAGTGACTTTTTTAGAATAAACTTGCGCCTTTTTGACTTTCACAGGGGTACGCACCCACCCCTTTACAGACAGAGCGTGCAGATACACAGGTAATATGAACAAAGAGTGTGGGCCCGCAGGCAAAAGTGAGAGAAAGTGTGAAACGAGAGTTTTATTGATTTTTAATGTCTTTCTCTCATTTGCAAAGCTTGACATGAAGAGATGAGGTCTGAAAATTGCTTAGGAGGATAGTATAAGTGATGATAGACCCATACTGACTGCAAATAGTCATGGTGACGATATGTTTGTGTAACAGATTGCCCCCTAAAGTGTGAAATTTGTAGTAGATGAGGATTTCATTTATCATTTAGGAAGAGTGAAGTACTTTATCATTTCGAGGATCATCTTGTGGAGAGCCCAGTTGGAACCTGTAAAAACATTGAAATGAAAAATATATATATGAGATCATATCATCGCTGAGGTAGGCATTCCCATACTCAGATCAAAACTAACTAGAAAACTAACTACTGATCTAATATAGGAATGATCTTGTAATACATCACAAGTATAGACGCATGTAGACATAGTATGGACGCAACCATCTGTTTATGAATAGTCTACAATATAATGAGTACAAAATTCCTCGCAGCCTGGATGGTGGAAACTAGATCCAGGGTCTTCATTTCTACTTGTCAAAATAGTATGAGTTATCCATGCGAATGAATGTGTCGAAGTCGAACATGGTAGAAAACACTTGACTACCAGTCGATGATGTAAACTGTTAACAAGTGTGAGAGAAACCAGCAATAATGAAATGGCTCTCAAAGTACTTAGTACAATCCATGAGATGTGATTAGATGTGTCGATGTCGAATATGTCACGGAATCCTTCGATCGAAGGTGAATGATGCAACCCATCGTTTAAGGCGAGAAACCTGCCATTGACGCATGCAAATCCCAAGGTAGTAACGATTTCTAGATCATCTTTCTAGATAAAGAGTTGTAGTCGATAGAAAGCGATCCGTCATAGGCAAGCCCACAACACGAAATCATAGATCAAGTTTGAAGAAATTTAGTTGCAAGGACTGACTCAGGGATGGTCAAGATG